>CAIGQQ010001014.1:1091969-1112137 GCA_903798035.1 Danio albolineatus
TTTTATTTTATTTTATTTTATTTTATTTTATTTTATTTTATTTTATTTTTATTTTATTATTATTTTTATTTATTTATTTATTTATTTTTTATTAATGATTTGAACTTAAATGTATGGCCTAAATATGTAAACAGAATGCATGGTGATATGATGTTTTATTTTTGGTTTGATCAAAATAATACCTGAAAGCATAAAACATTTTTGAAAGTTTTATTTCTTTCATTCATTCATTCATTCATTCATTCATTCATTCATTCATTCATTCATTTATTTTATTTTATTTTATTTTATTAATGATTGATCTTAAATGATGTGATCAACATAATAACTGAACCCAAAATACATCTGTGATGTCTTATTTCATATTATTTCACTAATGATTGAACTTGAAATTATGGCCTAAAGATGTAAACAATATGATATTGATATGATGTTTTATCATGCTGTGTGGTAATACTTGATAAAACCAAAATAATACCTGAAAACACAAAACATCTGTGAAATTTTATTGCTTTAACTTAAAATTAAACTGTGTACATTTGCCCCCCTGGTAGTAAGATCATATACATTTAATTGCAGAAAACGTAATGTTTCTAATTGCATTGGTTAAATTGTACAATATTTATCAAAAAAGTACTTCAAACAAACAAACAGCCTATTTCAAACGTAAAATACTTAATCAGTAGAAAAAATAGACAAAAATACACATTTGCTAAAACGTGATGCGTACAAACACAACTACAGTAATAGCACCGCTCAGCTAGTTTGGCGTTTGGAGAATTTGATGAGAAACACCTGAGATTAATTTGAGACTCCATCCTCAGTTTTTGCTAACACAATTAGCAGCTTTTCACTCATTCTCACGAGAACAGTCTGAGAAGCACGAAGACTCGTTCGTTCTCCATTTAATCCAATTTGGTTTCTTGTAGTAACGTTCGAGATCTTAAAGAGATAGACCTATCGTTTGGAATTTTTTCCTCCCCGTTTCCCGTGGGTGGCCATGCGCTCTCTGCGCTCTAATAAGATTAGCTTCTCCCACGCCACGGCAGGTGCACATTCACCAATTTGAGCTCTCGAAATAGATGGCTGCCATTAAGGCGGAGGAGAGACCACAGAGGCTGGATCGCATTGCCACCCAACCAAACTTCGTGATATATTTTCTCTCTGCGTGGGAATCCTCGCTTTT
Organism: Danio albolineatus; assembly: GCA_903798035.1. NCBI lineage: Eukaryota > Metazoa > Chordata > Actinopteri > Cypriniformes > Danionidae > Danio > Danio albolineatus. The sequence goes on from CAIGQQ010001014.1 coordinate 1,093,156, forward strand.
TTCTCGGGAGTGTATTAAAGACAGAGGGCAGCAGAGCTCCTAAACCCGACTGCACGGGATGTGTTCGGCACTGAGGAGTTTCTGATACTCTCCAGCCGTCTGAGAAGGATTTGCATGGCTTTACAACTCACGCGGTAAGACTTTCTGCGCTTCTTCTATCGCTGCGCAGTAGCGCGTCAAGGAAAGTTAGTGGCACTTTGCGCGCGAGGCGACTCGATTTTTTGGATTGCTATTCCGATGGTTGACAAGTCGTTGGATGGAGAGGTGAGTGGATAAGTGAGGGGTTTATTCATCTTTGGGGTCGACTGAATCACATTTGAGGCTACGGTTATGTGTGATGCGAAAAGTGTATCGTTCCTCTGCGCGTAACGGTGTTTTGGGAATGTTATGAATTGCACAGGACGCGGAGAGATGCTAGCAAACGCATTTGGATGATTTATTGACGAAAACCGGCGTACAGTGACTGACACAGTTTCCAGCCTGACGTGAGGGATGTGTCTACAGGACTCGGGATTACCGTATGCTCATCCTATTACGCCGCGCATTCCCGCAATCTGTTGCCTGCGCGTTTAATTCATTTAACGAAAGTAAAATAGGAATCGATCAGACTCCTTGAAACATTAAATCACAGTCGGCTCGCATGAAAAGTTTGACTTGGCGTTCTGTGCGTTTACTATTTTAGCCATACGCAGTTGTCACAACTGTCAAATCATAGAATTACCATGAGGTCGCTGGTAAACCGTGCTGTGATATTAATGGGGTTTTATGGATTGCAGTTTTGCAACAACAACTGCAGTAGTTGTAAACATAAATGTTAAGATTATTATTAACCTATTGACAAAACATCATAGTGATCTTACGATGTAAATGTTCAGTTATGTACCATAAGAGTGAGGTATTTCAGCCATGCTTGACCCTTGAAATGGTTTCATTGGTGTAAGCTAATGTACTTTGGCTGATTTAGTCATATTCATGTAGCTGACTAGAATAAAACCTGCTCAGTTTAGATATTATCACATGCAGAGTTATTCCTCTGCAAAATACATCTGCTTAGACTAATTTTGATGTTGCACTGTAAAATACTGGGATTTACACAATTCCTTCATGTTACTCCAACACAAAGTTAACTTAATTGTTTTTACAAATTTAAGGGGCTTGCACATAGGTTAGCCACTCAACCCCCCCCCCCCCCCCCCCCCCCCCCACGAAAAAAAAATCAAGAGTTGTGATGATTCAGCTCATTTTGAATAAGTAATCTGAACAAGCAGCATAAAAATTTGGAGTGCAAAATGATAACACTTTATTTCACTGAATCTTTGAACTAATACGCAGACGTAAAATACACAGACAGACTGCATGAATATTTGTCTCAGAAAGCTAAATTGAACAGTGATATTTTGAAAAAAAAAACAGCTCATGTAAGTGTATCCTATATAATTGCTTTGTGATTTCGAATGTGATTTTTGAATTGAAACTGATATTGATTATGAAATTAACACATTTCTCCATGACCAATTGGTCTGCACTATAGCATCTACACTCAAATGACTTCAGTGTGCAAGTTACATTTACAATCAAGGGGGTCAACTTTTTTTGGAAGTAGTTTGGTAATAATACATGCTTCAGTGAATCAAATTTAGGAATGTATTTAAATTACATCTTATTTATTAATAAAATATATACGCTTTAAGTGTTTTGAGGGATATTTACTGACTAAATTAGAGGTTACTGTAGGTCAAACTATACAAATTATCAAATGTTTCTTTTTTTTTAAGCTACATGCAGATATAAACACCAGAAACGTTTTTTGTGAATACTAATGATGTAATTAGTTAGACTTATAATCGTACTTATGATCAGTGCTCTAGAACTGCCAGTTTCAGACTATTGAATGATATTTTTCCTAGCATTGATTGCCGCGATTTATGCATTCACAATAGTTTACACCGTTATAGGGGGGGATCAAATTTGTTTTTATATTATACGTTTTTAATTTTTAATATTTAAGATATAGATCAGAGATCAGAGAAAGCTATTTCTTACTATCTTACTATTTACCCCCATACATCTTGTTTTGGTGTCCTTCAGGGAGGATCAATCGTTACATACTGTAGGGGGGTCAATCCCCCCAAACCCCCCTGTAATTTGCACCCTGCTCATATAATAAGACTTTAACCAACATTCAATTAAAAAAAAAAAGTTTTGTTTGGGACAACTTGATTGTTTTATGTTCAATCCATTTAAGTTTGTAAATGCTTAAGTTAACTTAATCAAATTGCGTCAGGACAACAGGGGGAAATTGTGTGGAACCCTGCATTTTTTTAAAAGTATACACTAAAAAGATGACTTGCTGCTTGTTTAAACTAATTAAAAATAAGTTGAGAACACAATTCTTATGTTGTTTTGGGGGGGACAGCTTTATAGATTTAGGTTTAATCCACCTGAAATTGATTCAGTTAACTTAATCGATTTGTTTTGGGACAACATGAAGGAATTGTGTGGAACCCATTTTTCTTACTGTATGTTTTTTCACTGTATAACTTGCTTGTGCATCAGCAATTATCTTTGTTTATTTAAAACAAACATCCAAACACTTTAAAACGAAACCTGCTGTGGACGAAAAACCTCTTGAGCTTTGAAAAGGCGATATCATTTTACTCTGGGGAAGCTCTCCTCTTCAGTGTGATCTGACACACATGATGAATTACAAAGTTAGAGCGCATAGGAGCTGGTGTGGAACTGTGCGATCACTAAATGCCAAGTGAACACAATGAAGTGCTGCCGGTCGTCTGTAGCGATAACCTCCTCTGGTGCACGTATGGCTTCCACCCCTCCTTTCCTCATTAATTATTGAGCCCACCACATGTTCCTCAAGTCCCGTGTTATTTTGCGATGGTCTGTCTGTCTGCACGCTGCAGGTTAGGTCAACAGCTTGTGAATCAGTCTATTACCATGGTGCCGTGTTTACCCCTTTTAAATATTTACAGAAATAGATACACGCTGGTGGGTTTTATGGTAAATGAAATCGAGTGCAGTTAATGAGGTAATCCGGCCTCATTCACATTCTCCAGAACTGACAAGAATGTGTAAGGGAGCAAAATAAAAGCTGTTTTATAGCACCCTGTTGGGGCTCATTTTCTGATAACATCTACATTTCCACGCTTTTTTATATGACCGCTTATTCACTAAAAGAATTAATTTGAACTGAAATATTTTATTATCCTATTAGGCTTCAACAAACAGTTTCTAGCAGGCTGCTTTAAGCCGAGTTGAACAAATAAGTGTAAACAATGTAGATATTTAATGCATAATCTTACACAGTTTTATAAATGATAACAGCAACATACAATCACTGGCCACTTTATTAGGTACACCTGTCCAACTGCTCGTTAACGCAAACTTCTAATCAGCCAATCACATGGCAGCAACATGGTCAAGACGATATGCTGCAGTTCAAACCAAGCATCAGAATGGTGATTTAAGTGATTCTGAACGTGGCACGGTTGTTGGTGTCAGACGGTGTGGTCTGAGTATTTCAGAAACTGCTATTCTACTGGGATTTTCAGGCACAACCGTTTACAGAGAATGGTCTGAAAAAGAGAAAATATCTAAAATATACGTGTGTATTGTTGCAGACCATGTCCATCCTTTTATTACCATCTTCTGATGGCTACTTCCAGCAGGATAACATGCCATGTCATAAAGTGCAAATCATCTCAGACTGGTTTCTTGAACATGTTTCTTTCACTGGACTCAAATAACCTCCACAGTCACCAGAACTCAATCCAATAGAGCACCTTTGGGATGTGGAATCATTATATACTAGTAGGTGTACTATCAATATATACTAGTAGGTGTACCTAAAAAAAGTGGCTGGCGAGTGTACATATTTGTAAGAAATAATTTTCAAATCATACCCATCTTATATTCTATTTAGTATTAGTCACCATAAATGTTATAGTAATGGTTGCACACACATGCACACACTGTTGTAACTTTAAGGAGTTTTGAATATGTTTTTTTTTTTTTAGTAAGATTTATGCAGTGATGTGAAATCGTGTTTGCCCCTTATTGATTTATTGTTTTTATTAACAGACAATAATGTTTTAGATCATAAAACTCATTTAAATATTAGTCAAAGATTACACAAACACATCATGCATTTTTAGAATGAAGGTTTTTATTATTAAGGGAAAAAAAATCGGAAACTACATAGCCTTGTGTAACAAAAAAAAGTGTTTGCCCCCAAAATATAATAATTAGTTGGCCCAACTTTAGCACCAACAACTGCAATCAAGTGTTTTTGAAACTTGCTATTAATCTGTTACAGTGTTGTGGAGGAATTTTGACCCTCTCATCTTTGCCGAATTGTTGTAATCCAGCCACGCTGGAGAGTTTTTATGCATGAGCCGCATTTTTACGATCATCCCACAGCATCTCAATCAGATTCAGGTCAGGACTTTGACTAGGCCACTCCAAAGTATTATTTTTGTTTGCCTTCAGCCATTCAGACTTGATGGCGTGCTTTATATCATTGTCTTGCTGTAGTACCCAAGTTTGCCTCAGCTTGAAATCACTAACAGATGACCACACATTCTTCTTCAGGAGCCTTTGGTACACAAATTCTTGGTTCTATTTTTCACAGAAAGTCTTTCAGGTCCTGAAGCATCATACTACAACCACCATTTTTTTACTGTTGGTGTGTTGTTCTTTTTCTGAAATGTGGTGTTACTTTGACACAACATTGAGATGAGCAAACACTTGTTCACACAGAGTTATGTAGTTTTGGATAAAACCCCTTTTTGTTTGACTATCTGAAACATTAAAGCGTGACATGGGAGCAAACACGTTTTCACACCACTGTATACCTTAAGATATAACCATTTATTCACCTGTGTATTTGAAAATTGTAATGATTTGGAGAGTGGTGGTGGTGTCATTTAAAAAAATTAAAAAATAAAATAAATATTTTATATATATATATATATATATATATATATATAATATTTATTTATTTATTTTTTATTTTTAATGACACCACCACCACTCTCCAAATCATTAGAATTTTCAAAGACATCAAAAAGAAAGGAATTTAATTAACTACTTATTTTGGATTTAAGTTACATTTTAAGTGGATTGAACTTAAATTAAGTTGTCGCCCTAAAAAACTCAAGAATTGTGTTTCAGCTCAATTTAAATAAGTAGTTTGCACAAGCAGCTTTTTTGAGTGTAAAGCCTCGCTGTTGACAACAGTCGTTATCATGCAATAACCAGAATATCTTGACTGACCAATCAGAATCAAGAGTTTCACAAGTCTGCTTAATACAGTAAATTAAAAAAAAAACAGATTTATTAATGAACTAGTCTAAATTTCTCATTTCATCCATTCATATCACAACATAATACCTTTACAATATAGCATCAGTTTGTTGTGCATATTCATATGGGCTATTTTGAAATTGCCAGTGTGGCCAAAAGCCAAGTATCCATCGCTCTACCCCACATGCTTTGGATTGTGTATATTTTAGTGCTCCCTCCCCACCCGTTGCGCATTGCGTGGGTTGATTCATTGCTAGGCTGCCCATCATTGTTTCACTGTCTCTGGCTGTCTCATTAAAGACATTGGCTAATAGGATTTATCCTGCTCTGAGGCAACCATAGTAAATGCTCATTTAGCTGGAGCGCCCTCATCAAATGGAGCCTCTGTAATCAGACACTCAGGGACGTTTGGTCCTTCAATTCATCTTCGACCACCTGGTCTAAACATCGAGTTGAGAGGGCTTGTGGGATACAGTGAGTCTGGTCATTTGAAAGAAATAGCGTTTGACATGACTGACCTGTCATGGTGGCCAAAACCTGGAAGGGGATACGGTGAGAACGTTTTGATCGCCCATTGAAAGGATCTGTGGTAGTGGATTTGCTGTAGGGTACACTTCTGTCAAGGCTTTTAAAAGTTGTTCAGGACACCATATACTTTTCAGCTTAGTTCACTTTTTATCTGATTGTAACTTGACATTTTCTAGCTTTCCGTTTCTGAGCTACTCGTACATGTCACAAGCTCAAAATCCAGATTCTAATCAGGCAAAGTTCAACACGGAGGCTTTGTTGTGATACTCAAAATGGTATCTGAAGGGTGTTTTATAAGCCTGTCATGACAGCTTTATTAACATGTCATGACTAGGGCCACACGGAATCTGCGCGTGCAGAATTCCACAGATTTCCACAGATTTTTAGCCCATCATTGTTTATTTTCTTGTGTAAATGTGTGTAAATGTATATATTTTTTTCAGTTTTTAAATTAATTTCAGTAATATTACTGACTAATATGAAAATAGTTATATGATTTATTTACAATTCAGTTTGTAAAGTAATATTTTCTGTCTTATAGTAGAGATTTTATATGAGAGACTTGCTTTGTTTACCAAAAAAAGGGAATCTAATTTATTCACATTGTAAACATTAAATAACAGTTAAAAATGTATTACTTGTTATTTCTTATATTAAAGGTTTTAGATATGATGCTCCCAAAATCATTCTGCAAAAAATCTGCAAATTTTTAACAAAATTCTGCACAGAAATAGCCAAAAATGTACGCAGATTCCTTCTGGCCCTAGTCATGACACATGGATATGAATGTGATTGTATGCATGCATGTCATTTTAAATATAAAAATGTCTTTGTTTGAGATGTCTTTGGGCCTGTTTATATCTGGTCACCTAATGCATTTTTTTTTCTTTTCTCTTTTTCTGATCTTATAACTATCTGATTTCTGAAAATGTTTACATTTACATTTGACCACATGAATGGATCTCTGCTAAATTGATGATTCCCGTCATCAAATCCCATATATATGCTAGGGCTGCATGATAATGAAGTAAAAATATCTATATATTTGATTTCTTTTTTTTTGTGTAATTTTTATATTGCGATATGAATACATTATTATTATTATTATTATTATTATTATTATTATTATTGTTGTTTTTTTATTAATTTTTATTTTTTGATGGTTTGAATATAACTCAATTCAAAGTTTTTCTGGAGAGTCAGTATTCTGTATTCAAGTAAGGAAATTGCATAATCACAAGATATCATTTGAGCATTTGTGTTTCACATCGCACGATTAGATTATTTATTAACGATTAAAACACAAAGATATTATTTGTTTTTAATCTTTCATACCAGTGGTGACAATTGACAATTTTATAGTGGTTGGTGGTTTGTAGATTGCTAGACGACCGTCAACCGTTTTCTAAGAGGATGAAAAGCTGACAAAACGTTTCTGTCACTCTGTTTGGATGTTCTGTGTTTGTCTGAGATAATTAGACTACCGAAATGTGCATATTTCATACAAGCTCATCGGTCAGTTCTTGTCACGTGACTCATTGTGAGCTTCTGGCATTCATTCAACTCTGTGCATCTGGAAGGCGCAAGTGCAAGCCGAAATCTCTTTTGAAAATAACGAACTTGTGCGAACTCAAGAAAACATGTGATATGCGAATGGCCCCTAAAAGTCTGCAGTCATTTGCGATCCCCAGTAGTTGATCTTCTTGAACAGACATGGTGGATTCACCTGATTTGTTGACAAATGGGTTGCAGATCTATTCCTTTACTGGGCCTTTTCCCTTAGCAAAGAAACACTCCCAAGACGTCTGTTTATTACTCATTTTACTGCTTGTGGGTTAAATTTGGGCACTCAATTGACTGGGATGTAACCGAGAGAATACAGTCATTTTTCAAAATAAAAGATTTTTCAAAGTTAAAGATCTTTCATACTCAGGTTATGAATAAAATGGAAATAATGAACGATTTCTTGTCTGCGGCCCGGTGGTTGTAGACCACTGTTTTATACAATGATGACTGTCATTTTATGTTTAGTTGTTAAATTTCTGTACCTAAATACTGCTAAACCCACTTATTTAGCTTTTATCTTTGCTCTGCTGTATTTATATACGCTTGTAATTGATTATATTTTATGCAAACGCATTCCATAGAAAAATACTTGATCGTTCCAATCAATCTAACTGGATGGAATCTTTCCAAATTGATCTTTGAATAGATCATCTGGTAAAATTAGACTTGTATCGCAGTACACTGTACATTAGTCAACATTTGAAATGGATCCGAAAAGGTTTAAGATAAGATTAGCTGTTGGTCGATAGCTTAAAGTACAACTTTGCTAAAAGGCTTTGATCCACTTCAGATGTTGACTATTTGATATCGGAGAAAAACAAAATATCACATTGTCAGATTTTTCCAATCTCGTCACATCAAGAAACATTTTCTAGACAAGTAAAAATACCGTTTTGTCTGAAATTGTCAAAATTAAGTAATCTTTTTTAAGTAATCTGTTACGTCGCTTAATGTCATCATTTCCTGTGCCCAAATGTTTTAAACTCTTAGAAATTTATAAAGAAAAACTTTGCCATGATTACAAATCACATATGTTCTGTGGCTTCTGGTCTACTATAATTCAGACATCATTTAAAACTGTGAAGGGTTTACATTAATTTGTGTAACAGTTGCCATTGTCATTCTATTCCTTTTGCATTTGCACTGTAAACTGATGATCATACACTGTAGCCCATAACATGGATCCTCTCACTTCTACATTGTTAATTTTGGAGTAACATTTACTTAAATTATGTGGTTTCAACAACCAGATGCATTTAGACCTGTCCGGTTTCATCTGGAATGCGTCCTAGAAGTTGCTTGAGCGATCGTATCTACTGTATATTTCTCTCAAATGCATTTATATCGGATAGCTTTCCATCAATCAGAAACAAAAGTGACTAATTGAAAAGTGACTAGTTGTAAACAACACCAAGACAACATAACTTGTCTGGTATTTTTCATTTCAAGCAAGAGTTCAACCAAAAAATATCAATTCTGTCATCCATTACTTTTCTCTTTTACATCCCAAACCCATAAAACTAAGAATCACAGATATAAACGCATCAAAACACATACATAGAGTAATCAGAAAATCCAACAAGCAAGCTTCTGTTTATCTGCCTGTGTGCTTTATGTGCACCGATCAGTGCAGGTTTATGAGACCACCTGTCATACTGTAAGAGAAACCGGAGTTATTTTTGGAGTTTGTCAAGTCTTGTTTAAAGCTAAAAGTCTAAGAGCTAAAAACAATTGTCAATTTTAAGGCAAAAAAAAACAGCTAAAACAACTAAATAGTCTTCATTAATTAGCAGTTTATAACCAAATGTGAGCTGCCTGGCGCATTCAACTTCACCTAGAAGTCAGAAATTAATCAAGCACGACATTACATCTATTACAAACTGCTCAATATTAGATATGATTTATTGTTATTATTATCATTCTATCTGAACATAGTTTAAATTGAGCAAATGGATTTCTCATTCTTGATTGTTTAATAAAGTCAGAAATAATTGACCATGGACTGTTAAATTCTTCAAAAATGATGCACTTCCAAGTTACTCTATACCTCCATTATCCATTATTTAATAATTTAGTCAGTTTTTGGCTTACGCTACAGTTACCACACCTGAAAACACTGTTCAGATCTTCTATTTCAAGACATTTGTCAGGCTGTTGACCTCAAACTAGGTTTTTCACACATCTCATTCAAAGCCTTCTGTTTTGTTTTCATGTGTTTTGACTGTTGTAGCTGTAAAATGAATGAAATCGGTGTGTGTAGTGCTATGGAACTGTAATGTGGTTAAAACCTACCTGGAACTACATTAGCTGTGCGGCTCCCTGATAATAATACCTTAGGGCTCATTCACACAGAACACATTTTTCCATTCCAATGCGCTGCTTTATCATTGTTTTTCAGTGCGAACATGCGGTAAACGGACATGCATGACTGTTGAGCTCACGTCTCGTGTCTTTTAAAGTGCCGCACACACAAGCGGTGTGTTTTTAGACGTCGTGTCAAGTAAAAAAAAAAAACTTCAACTTTTACACTCAGCCACTTAATATAGCAGTAGACCAATCAGAGTAACTCAGGCGGGGCAACAGTCGCAAGTTTCTGTTTACAGTTCTGATCATTGCATCTCATGTTTTTAGACACAAGATGTCATACTGTAAGAGAAAACAGAGTTATTTTTGGAGTCTGTCAAATTTAGTTTTAAGCTAAAACTCTTTAAGAGCTAAAAATGATTGTCAATTATTAGGCAAAAAACAAACCAAAACAACTAAATAGTCTTCATGGATCCAAATTTGAGCTGTCTGGCACATTCAACTTCTCCCAGAGTTCATTATTAATAATGCTTTTTTAAAATTATTAATTTATTATTTTATCTAAAAAAACATGGGCGTTGCTAGGCCTATTTCAGAGGGGCTGTAGGCCCTCTATATTTTTACTCAGCCCCCCTAAAACTTTTGCGATTAGCTCATAAACTGTACACTAGATTATCGCCTCAGTCCCCTTTAAATTTGACATGAAAACGGCAGCAGAATCCGGCTCCTCCCCATCTTTTGTTTTTCATTTGATCAGCAAACCACAGTCGTGGACGGCGAGAGAACGAGGTGTGTGTTTATTGATAAATTGTTTTAATATCTGCTTATTTGCAGTTTTTTGATGTAGATAACCTTGTATCACCTATATCCCCATGTCACGGAGGAGCAGTCTGGTTTTCTCTGCGTTCACCTAATCAGCCAAGCTGTTTGCTCCAGCGAAAAATGTAACTCTTAATGAACATTTCACTATTTTTATTTCAAAATGAACTACCAATATAAAACACTTTAGAGTTCATGTGGCATTAACTATACCTAACAATCTCGCACAGAAAGAATTAAACACAGTGACAAAACCACTTAGAGAATGTAGCCTACTCATTTTAACAGTCGCCGAGTCATTGACAGAGATAGAAACTTCATGCGTTGTCTAGTATTAAAAAAAAACTTTTTGTTCATTATTATTATTCAGATCGTGATATATGTGAATTAGCGTGTAATTTTAAACTGTATATTTATATGTATGCCATTTAATTAGAAAATTGGCCGTTTATTTATTTAATACATGGAGAAAAAAATGCACTTGAATATAGAAAGTGGTTTTTACTACAGTGAACAGGTGGGTTGAACCTATTTGGCTAATGCAGAACTCAAATGGTTATGCCTGTCTGTATAATACAGTGGAATACTAGTATACAACCCATATTAAACAAACATTTTTAAGTGTATTACTATTAAATTGTACTTATAAATGTAATATTTTGTTGTTTTGTTCAATCAACTAAAAATTAAAAAAAAAAAAAAAAAAAAACATTAACATGAAACCCAGCATTCTTTTACAGTTTAATGTTGATGCCCTGTCAAGTTAAATGAACTTAAGGTTTTACAACCAGACGCTCATCAAAGCAATAGACCAGTCAGAGGAGCTTGGAGTTGGGGCAATAGTCGCAAGTTTCTATTTCCAATTCTGAGCTTTGCATCATGTTTTTAGACACAAGATGCATTCTTGGATGAATGACCTCAGGAGTGTCAAACTCAGTTGCTGAAAGGCCGCAGCAACGTAGAGTTTAGTTCCAATTCTGCTTCAACACACTTACCTGTAGGTTTCAAACAAGCCTGAAGGACTGAATTTGTTTTTTTCATGTGTGCTTAATGTTAAGTAGAAGTGTGGACATGAATTTTAACACCTTTGTCTTATAATGTTAATCAGCCAATCAGAATCAAGCATTTAGTAATACTTCATAAATCCACTACAATGTTTGCATTCTCATACTCATTTACATGCTTTAAACTGATGATGTCTGAATATAGTCTGTCTTCCTCGCTCTGCGCTCAATATATATTTGCATGGGTTTCCTCCGGGTGCTTCAGTTTCCCTTACAGTCCAAAGGCATGCGCTATAGGTGAATTGGGTAAACAGAAGAGGCTGTAGAGTATGAGTGTGTGTGAATGAGAGCATATGTGTTTCCCAGTACTGGGTTGCGACTGGAAGGGCATCCACTGTATAAAACACGCTAAAATAGTTGGCAGTTCATTTCGGGACAAAGCCGAAGGAAAATTAATAAATGTATTTACATTTGCATTAGTGACCAGTTCAGTTGTCCTTAATACTGTTACTGAAAAGAAGAGGTTTGTTTGAAGCCGTTTTTTATAATTTTTCTCATTTCACCCTTGAATTTAGTGTGCTAAACTGAAGCATCTGAGGAAATTACCCCATGAATCCTTTCAGGAATAGAATAAAGCGAGCAAGGAATCAATTCAGCTTGTATTTGAAGGACACACACACACACACACACTCTGCTGCACCTACCCTGCTAATTTTACACCATTAATCACAGAACGGGAAAAAAAAGTTAATAACTCAACTCTAAGTGTTCTTTTGTGCCAGCTGCAGATGATAAATCAATTAATTTGATTCATTTTTAACCCCATTTAGTTCTTGCTCATCTCAGAACATCTACACGAGCCAGTAACTCATTGTGTTTCTGAATGAAAGGAAATTGTCACCAAATGTGGATTAAACCATTTAATAATTTATGCCCATCCATATGCAAAACAGTTTTACTTCAAAGTGTGTGACAGCTCAAGAAGCGTCACTCGTCACAAGGCAAACAGACATTACTGAGAATAAGTCATGAGTCAGAGGAAAGACTTATTTCTGTTCATTTTGCCGTGACATCTGTCTTTTTAAGAACTCAAACTATCTACTTACTTCACTCCAGCTATAATAAAAGATGATTGATTTAAGCCACTCAGCTAATGGCTAGTAAAACGCCTTGGCCAAAATAAGACCTTAAAGAAACTGCTCATCCATAAATATATTATGTGAAATGTCTGGCAGTTTGAGTATCAGTGTCACTTTTACAAAAACATTACATAATTTAAAGAAACACACCGTGATTATTCGTAATGGTTATGAGCGCTTATACTAGCACTGTGGCTTAACTAAAAACAACTCTATGACATGCGGTAAAAGGTATTGCTTCCATGTTAAAAATGAGTTTTTGTTCTAACAAACCACAATGGTTTTATTTTAGAAACTTAAAATTTTCTATTTTTTCAACGTCGTGGCTGAACAACAGCATAAACTACTATGACAATGATAACCTCAGGTTTTGATTATGTGCTTTATTCCTTGTTAAATGTTACCAGTATGTGTTTAAATGCCATTTTAAGTGATGTTTATCGCCATATTGAAAGTGAAAGCTGATAATTTACCTCAGATCTTGAAAATAAAATAGCTAAATAGTTTGAAAATTAACGTTATAACTGTATTTCCAAATCGTTCTAATGATGTTAAAGAGGTTTAATATGTATTAACAAAGGAAGTTTCACAAACTAATTTCAAGAGGAGCTCGTAATATGATTGATCACGGCTGGTCTCTTATCTGTAATCATTAGTAAGCCAATCGGATCGTTCCAAACTCACTTTAAATAGCCCGACTAACATTATTCCTTCATCTCCGTTTTTTGACGAATCCCGCTTTCCTCCTTTACCAGGAGGAGCTCTCAAGAACTACCTGATCTCGTACCCCCTTACATGCTCATTGACCAGGCGGGAGCCCTAGGTTCAATTATCTCCGAGCTCAGGGTCCTCTCCTGGGACAGCATGCCAGACCTGCTATTATTATCAAGCAATATCTAAGTGTAAACTCTTGAAAGACTATAGAATACACAAGACATGTCACTCGTATAGTTTTAAATGGTGAAAATGTAATGGTCAATATGGCGAATGAAGCCCCGCCTACTAGTACCGGAGCCAATCATCGATCGTTATGGGTTGACATTTCTCCGGGGGAAAAACTCGGAACAGATGTGTGCTTTTATGACAATTGGGTGGTCAACAAATACACTGCAATCTTAGCAAATACTTGCTTCACGGACATTAGAAATATATCCACATAAAGCTCGAAATATGTGCTTTTAAATGCATCTGTGCATGAAAACGAAAGTGCACTTGAAAACAAAAGTTTTTTTGGTTTTGTAATCTGTCCGAAACCAACGTGAGGTAAAGTCCGTCCTGTCAAATGCACATCACATGACAGCAACTACTCAAACGCCCACAAACTTGTAAACAAAGAGTCTGGAGGATTTCTGGAGGAGTCCAAGTTGGGAATTACTTCAGAAGAGCAGCACAATCAGACGATCATTATTCAGCAGTCGGTAATGAGTAGAATGGCCATAAAGGAGGTTGGTGTCGTGATCTTGTTCCTTTCGAGTGGGCATGCGAGATAGCTTGGGCAACCTGAAAATATGCCGATTTTTGTTTGATTTAGAAATGAAACCTATGAGACAGTTGTTTCATTTTATTGTTGACTCCAAATGTTGTGTAATCATAAACTTGGCAAACAGTTTTGGAGAATTTTTGTGTGTCCCCATTTAAACTCCGAGAGGAGTTTCAAAGATGTCTGCCGAGTGAAATGACCTGCCTTAAAGAGACTTTGCTATTAACTAGATTGGAAACCTTACCATTTCGTTAGGGGTGTGGTGGACTGTTCTACGCTTGTGATTGGCTGGTATTTAAATGTTTCTGTAGTCTCGCATCTGATGCAGACAGATCATTTGCTTGATGATAGAATATACATTGCCATGTTGTATGTTGTTAGGATATGGTGTGAAACACTGGCGGTTTGCGTATCTATGCAAGCACTTGGTGAAGAGTGTGATGTGATTATTATTGTAGCCAATCACAGACATGTTGTAGCATGTGGGGGGCGTATGTGTTAATGAATCTAACAGAGAAGCTCCAAAAGCATAAAAGGAGTGATTACAGTGGATGACGAGAGAGGACCGTGGGACACTTTAATTTAGAGTTATGCTTCTGTTTGTGAAGCAGTCAACTATGAGTGGGTGCTGCTTGTCATGGGAAATGATGCTGAGTGCAGATCCAAATGCAGGTTTATTATGCACATTTACACACAGGTGAATGGTCAAAAGGCAGGAAGCAGGCAACGTAAACAAACAAATAACAAAGCAAAGGTCTAACATGGAAAGGCAAGGAAAGCGTGTCGTAATGTTCAGAAGCAGTTTAACAAGACTCCGCCATGATGTGTGTGTGCACTGTATAAATGGTTCACGAATAAGTCAGTGAGCAGCTTCAGCTGTGAGTGTCTAATCAAAGGAGACTTGGAGAATGTGTGTGTGTGTGGTGTATGACTGGATCTTGTAGTCCCTGTAATGGCGGATGTAAAGTTCACTGTGATCTGTGTGTACGTATACCTGCGCAGGCTGGATTGCTAATATTCATAACACCGCTTTACTTTTTAATTTTTTTTCCAATTTATTTTATTATTAATGTATTTTATATTTAAATTTTATTATTAAGGAAGCTTGGATCTTTTCCACAAAAATGGATCTTTCGGACTGTTCATTTAAATGAACTGATTCAAAAAATGACAAATCGCTGTTAGGACTCAACATATAAAAATATATAGGTCAGGTAAAACATCACCATAATCTCAAAAGTTTTGCACTTTTTAAGTTTTGCAACCCAAATGAAGCATGATTCACTTACTATTAAAATTCCATTGCATTGTTGTTGTTTTTTTTATTAAAAAGATCCTCTTAAGCCTTCAGT
Organism: Danio albolineatus; assembly: GCA_903798035.1. Taxonomy (NCBI): domain Eukaryota; kingdom Metazoa; phylum Chordata; class Actinopteri; order Cypriniformes; family Danionidae; genus Danio; species Danio albolineatus. The sequence goes on from CAIGQQ010001014.1 coordinate 1,108,667, forward strand.
TTACCTGCACTGCAGCTTAATCAGTTAATTTTGGTACAGTCTCATTAGGCTTGTACTCATGTACTGTTTGTGTTCAGTTCACCACCTGCAGAATCACACATGCGCAGTATTATCTGATCTCCGTGTACAGTTCTAGTAGCTGCATAACTCAGGAATTAGTTTTCTTTCGTGAAAGAGTGGATATTAGGCATGTTTAAAAAAAGAAAGTAATTTATAGATAAGGGCTTACTGGAGACTCAAACCATTTCAAGCTATTCAGTTTTATTTGGTGAACTCGTTTGACCAGTTCACTTAGAAGATCTGGTTGAAAACAACAATCCATCAACATATTAAAGCCCCAATATGTAATTAATGCTGCTAGAGGGCTCATATTTACAACAAAGGCATGGACTTAGTGTGGAATCATGGGAGTTGTGGTCTTTATTACACCCTAAAGTCTGTTACAGAAGTCATGTTCATGAAGGAGCTAAATTCTCATGAAGCCTTTCAATTGTAATCATGTGAGGAAGAAGCAGCACTGCTTTATTACGCTAAATACATTTAAGGTTCTGTTATAATGCTGTTCTGTGCAGTCTAATGAAATTCATGACTTATTAAAGCATCTTTTTAAAGACTTTTCAATCACAAACCTGGATATTGAAGATGTCTGATGTCATTAGCTGGCCTCACAGGACACAGTCCATGTTAAAACAGCTAATTTCTGTAGATTTGAACACTGTTCAAAACTACATCTTGGATAATAATATCAGCAAAGTATATATCCTTGTTCTAGCTATTTTCATTTATTTTAATTTATATTGATAAAGTCGTAAATATTGTGGCTTTTGAAGTCTTTAAAATGTTAGCAGGTTCTCCTCGATCCCTCAACTGTGAGTTTTACCCTCGTATGCACACACACGTTGAGTGTTTAAATGCAATGGGCCACCGGCATTGTTAATGAACCCACTCAACAGCATACAAATGTTAGAAAATGACATTTTTAACATTTCAGCACTGAATGGTACTTTAAAAAGGCACATAACCATCTATTGCTCAACTTACATTTCATAACTGATGTGTTACTGGAAGGTTTTTATTGTTTTTGAATCATTTTGTCATGTATGCATAATATATCCTCCATATATCACGTGTGAAGAGCAGCTTGTGAAGCCTTTCATAATTACAACTGGATTAAATAGTGGATTTATCTGAGGAACTTTTATTTTTGGCTTAAGAGAAAATTTGTCCTGAATGACATTTGAACATTATGATGATTGCAGATTGTACAGATATTAACATCTAAATGTGATGATACACAGTGCTACACTTTAGAATAAAATACGATACCTACTGTAAAACACTAATTATATTTGTGTCCACACAAACCTACACTAATTATAGCTTTTCGCCTGTAACTTTAAATACTTCAGCTCTTTAAAAATGTGATGGACCCTAAATCTTTATCATCAATTAACTGTAACGAAATCATTCAGAACATGATTCAAATAGTAGCGTATACACTACCTGACAAGTATTGTTGCCTCTCCACTTTTTAGGAACAAGTAATAACTTCTAGTTGATCATTTGGTATCAGAAGTGGCTTACTGAAGGCAAAGGCCTCTAGATTACACTTATTTTACCAAAATAAAATATGATCATGCCTTGACTTTTAATTATTTAATTAGGACAGTAAGGTCTGAATTTGCTTAGACAAAAGTCTTGTCAATTAACAGAAATAATGTAGAGCATAGAATATTAACTCATGGTGCAGTGGAACAAGAATTAATATTTTGTATGACTCCTATGAGCTTGGAAGACTGCATCCATACATCTCTGCAATGACTCAAATAACTTATTAATAAAGTCATCTGGAATGGCAAAGAAAGCGTTCTTGCACGACTCCCAGAGTTCATCAGGATACTTTGGATTCATCTTTAATACCTCCTCCTTCATCTTACACCAGACATGCTCAATAGTGTTCATGTCTGGTGACTTGGTTGGCCAATCCTGGAGCACCTTGACCTTCTTTGCTTTCAGGAACTTTAATGTGGAGGCTGAAGTATGTGAAAGAGCGCTATCCTGCTGAAGAATTTGCCCTCTCCTGTGGTTTGTTATGTCTCACATGCCCCCATACTAAATGTAACCCCAAACCATGATTTTTCCTTCACCAAACTTGACTGATTTCTGTGAGAATCTTGGGTCCGTGCAGGTTACAGTAGGTCTTCTGCAGTATTGGTGATGAATAGGATGCAGTTCAACAAATGACTCATCTAAAATTCTACCCTCTGCTTTTCCAAATGATCAACTAGAAGTCAAGTTATTATTTGTTGCTCTTCCAACTGGGATCAATGACAAGACTTTTGTCAGGTAGTGTAGAATCTGCTCTTTTTAAACTTTAGAACAATTATTTTTCGTTTTGAATAGTTTTCATCCTTCATGTTTAATTCCCTCCAGTCTTTAGTGCGACGTGATCCTTCAGAAATAATTTAATGTTGATTTGGTGCTCAAAAACATTTATTAATGGTTGCAAAGAACGAATACTGTAATTTAACAGCAGTCCTCTTAATTCCGTATACATTTGCGACAGCTAATCAAAACTATCAAGTCTAGCATGGGCAACAGTGGTTGAACAGTATGTTAATTTCCTCATGGCAGAATAAATCACTGCCTCCTGCAGTTCCATCACACTGCATTTCGCTCCTGCCTCATTATGTCCTCGCTGTTGTTTTCTATTCGCCGTGTGGCTGCAAGTAATGCCGCACCGTTCCACAGTCAGTGAAAACACAGAGGAGTGTAATGGATTAGCTATGTTGACAGGTTCAGTGTGGCCCATTACCTTACTGATCTCTGTCAGAATCCCGGCCCACTCACTCAGCATAGAGGCTGACTGATTTTACCATTACCAGCAATTCTCTAATAACAGTGCTTTCGCCCTTTGAGTGTCTTGCTTGTTGCCAGGTATTGCAAAAAAAAAAAAAAAGAAAAAAAGACGGGAGACAAGTTAGTGTAGGAGAGATTGAGCTTTTGGCAGTTGTGCTTTGTTGCCTGTGATTCATTTGGCTTACTTTAATGTTCTATCTTGACTGTCTCTGAACAATCATCCCGTGGAAGATTTTCAAGGGACTCATTCTCAGAGCTTTAGCCATGGGCGTTAAGTTAGAGTGAATAAAACAATTTCCAAGAGCAAGAGAGCTGTTGCACTAAACATAAACACTAAAACACTATAAAAATCAGTTTTAGTGCATTTTAGTATACCTGCATTTGCTTTCAGACCAATATCTTGATTGTCGTTTCATCCTTCCCATGAGGAAACAAATACTTTATGTATTGTCAAAAAAGTGGCTAATTTGTAGTAATTTGCCCCAAACCATACAAGTTAGCCATAATCAAAGCATTGCAAACTGCTACACGATTTCATTCTAATCCATTCATCTTAATACTGTATCATCCATCCATCCATCCATCCATCCATCCATCCATCCATCCATCCAT
>CAIGQQ010001014.1:1112147-1171642 GCA_903798035.1 Danio albolineatus
TCCATCCATCCATCCATCCATCCATCCATCCATCCATCCATCCATCCGCCAATCCGTACAAATCATTTTATTCATAAGAAAATATACAATTCGTTAAAGGAGGTTTGCCCCTGATCATACAAGTTAGCCATACTCAATGTTGCAAACAGCTACAAGATTTCATACTAATCCATCCATCCTAATACTGTATCATCCATCCGTCCTATCTCATTCCATTCCCATCCATCCATCCATTCAATGCCATTCTAATCCATATATGTGCAAGGCTGCTCCAAGTTTTGACCCAACATATCAAAAATATGCAGGCAGAAATCATAATTTAATTCATTTATTAATTCATTTATTCATTCATTCATTCATTCATTCGTTCATTCATTTTCTTTTTGGCTTAGTCCCTTTATTAAATTGGGGTCGCCACAGCGGAATGAACCGCCAACTTATCCAGCATTTGTTTTACGCAGCTTTTCCAGCCGCAACCCATCTCTGGGAAACATCCACACACACTCATTCACACACATACACTACGGACTATTTTAGTTCACCAAATTCACCTGTACCACATGTCTTACTTGTGGGGGAAACCGGAGCACCCGGAGGAAATCCACGCAACTACAGGGAGAACATGCAAACTCCACACAGAAATGGCAACTGACCCAGCCGAGGCTCGAACCAGTGACCTTCTTGCTGTGAGGCGAACGTGCTAATCACTACGCCACAGTGTCGCCCAATCATAATTTCAGTTAAAATTCCCCGTGGCTGCAGTTGGTCAGTTTTAGATCAATCACAGCAAGCTGTCATGTACTGTTTGTGTTTCAGTTCACTGAATCACACATTCGCAGTAATATTAGTTCACTACTTCTCAAATTTGATCTCTGTGTACTGTTCTAATAACTGAATATATTTGTATATTGGTTTGTTTTGAGTCAGAAGGGGATATCAGGCATGTTAAAAAGTAAGTAGATTGTGGATAAGTGCTTACTGAAGATGCGACTCGTTTCAAATGATTCAGTTGATTTGGGGAATTAGTTCCACTGGTTCACTTGGAAGATCCGGTTAAAGTGAACCATTCGTTTGTGTTAGTAATCACTAATACAGGGATAATACTCATTACTGGGCACATGTGTTAAATTAATACTTTTTAAGTGTCTGCTCGGGTTGTATTTAATGCTGTCACCATGCTGTTTTGTCGCGGGAGCAGCAGCGAGGACTGACTGGAGGAAGACTGCGCAAAGTAAATAGTTTGTTATTTTGGTATGTACACAATACAGTTTCAGTTAGTTCTAGTTAAAATAAATAAATAAAAGTAAACCATTTTTATTTCATTTTAACAAAAATGATTTAATTTTAGTTTTTGTTCGTTTTCGTTAACTATAATAACCATGTCACATTCCAATTAGATTTTCCAATTCCAATCCCATCCATCTATCCATCCAATCCCAATCATCCTTCTATTGATCTGTCCAATCATATCGATCCATCCATCCATCCATCAGTCCAATCCCATCCATCCTTCCAATCCCATCCATGCATCCAATCCCATCTATCCATCCGTCCGTCCAATCCCATCCACCCCATCCATTCATCCGTCCAATCCCATTCATGCATCCAATCCAATCTCATCCATCAGTCCATCTGTCCAATCCCAATTATTCATCCACCCATCCATCCATCTGTTCAATCCCATCCATCCATCCTATCCCATCCATCCATCAATCCAATCCCACCCATCTGTCCAATCCCATCCATGCATCCAATCCCATCCATTCATCCATCCGTCCGTTCATCGTATGCATCCACTGTTCAATCTAGATGTTTCACTTCATCTGTTCCAGCTTTCACATTAGCATTAAGAAATAATTATCAATAACACAAAATGTGTCTCCACAATGAAACGCCTCCAATTTCAAACACCGGGGGTTGAAAGGAATGTTCCCCTGTGGTGATTTTTGACATTGGCGGTGCTCATGTGCACTCATATCATAATGCAATTACTCTGACATGATTTGAATTCAGCATATGTGCGGGGCCTCTTTGTGAAAGCATGGCTCCGGGAAGCCATTGCGCAGTCAAGCAGGTGTTGTCTCAGTTACTCTGAGAGATTAGGGTTGAGCAGAGAGCAATGTTCTAGACCATTAGCTTATTGGAGGCCCGCTTCTTTATTGTGCGCCGATTGTAAGGCTGAGCACAAAAGTCTCCCCTCAATTTGGTCTCATTTTCTCGAAACCAAAAAAAGAAATTTGGAATAAAGCGCATTTATGGAACTCACCCCCCCTTGACATATCGCGTCTGCTGTCAATCCATTGCATTCTCGCTGCGTCGCTCTCAAGCATCTCTCATTGATTGTCCTGAGGAAGACCTTTGTATTGAGGAACACTGGGGAGAGATATGCTTCCTCCTGACAACAGAGGATGAAATTACATTCGTGTCTCCAAAGACTCTTTCGCTTTGGAAGAACAAAGACCATTCATAATGATAGTCAGCGAGCATGGCAGTGCAATGATCGACTCCGGTGTTGAGGGTTTTGATGTAGTACAAGTCGAAAGGCTTGAAAGTACATGTCTCCTTCTCTTTCTCTCTCTCTCCATGGTCGTCACCTTTTCGCTCAGCAATGGAACTTTTCATCAAGATGGTTGGATTTGCTGGTGTGATTTGATATGTGGATGACAATAAGTTATATTTTTGTTGCTGTTTCTTTATCAGAATAGGATGTTTTTCCAAGGGCTAGCTGGAAGGAAGCTGTCAAGATTGGAGTACAGATGCCACAGACTGGCTTGTGCTCAGCTGATGTTCAGATGAAAAGATGACTCTTTTTGTATATATTTGGACATGTTTTTTTTTTTTTTTTTACAGTTCATGCAGTGTGTATATTCATGACGTCAAACTATTTATTTATATCACTCTTTCTGAGTACTGGAACAAAAATAGGCCTGAGAATTGAAAACAACATTTTAATTATGCTTTTGCGCATACAGGATTGCTTTTTTCCTTGCTTTATAGTGGACCCGTTTTAATTTGCATCTAAAAAAAGGCTTACAGAGAATCAAAAATGAATAAAAAGTTTAGAGAATCAAAGATTAATTGCCCTAACTTGCCTCTGTGACTAAATTAACCTAGTTAACCCCTTAGCCAGCAACCCAACGCAGCAGTACTGAGGCGCTGTTTTTCCATATGTCAGTGTTTATGAATAGATTACACCAAAAAGAACACAAGTATTTTTGACAAACTATACATCAGTCTAAAGCTACAACCATCAAGCACCCATTGCAGCTAGTTGCTTTTCAATGGAAAGCTTATAAAGAATGTATTTGCTAAATTTGTGCAAGTTTTACATAAGTTTTACTTATTTGATATTGAGTGAATATCATTGTAATAACAACACACAAACACATTCATTGCTGTACATCAGGGTTTATTTCGAAAGGTAAGAGTCCACAGAAGACATCCCATCGAACACATTTACTCCACTGAGACAATAGTATGGAATATGGATGGTTATTCGCTTATGTCACCATTTCTACCGGAGACCTGTTTTTTACCATGGTACTTGCATGCGAAAATGGCGTCTGTGTGGTAAAAAGCAAGGTGATGTCATAGCTTACAGTGTTACAGATAAAATGAGAAAAATTATATTTACTAAAATCTAAACAAAGCAGTCGAGTGTTTAGACGTTCTGCATATGCTTTCTCTCAGTCATTGCTGTCGATCAGTCAGTCACACTTCCTACTTCCAATAGATTTACTATGTTTTGTATTTTGCTCACATGGATAAATGAATGTTAATTAGATGAAGTCATTACGCTGTTGTGCCGTCAGCTAATCGTTGCATTGCTGTTCATGATTTCGTGACTCAATAGATCTGTCCTTCACAACACGCGCAGCGATCTCAGATCAGTTCATCCAGGCATTTTAATCTGATTCGCGAACTTGTTTGAAGAACCAAATTAGCCAGAGATCCGTTATCAAAATCAAAAGATCCAGGATCTGTCAGATCATCTCAGATTATTTAAGAGAGGCAAGAAGAATGAAACTCTGGAGTGAAAAAAGCTAAATATAGGCTGTAAATAAAAGCACACCACCACTAAATATCAAAAAGAAAAATTTAATTTGCTGGAATAGGAGAAGATGTGGTCCTTTTTTATGTAAAAAATTACTTGAGCCCCCGAAGATAAAGCGCAGTGAACGTGTGGTTTTTGGAGGTGATGAAGACATTCTGGATAATAATAATAATACTGAATCACTTTGATGACAGACTTTAGCTGAGGGATTTTAGAATGACTAAAACAAGATTTCAGATGTTTTACAATGTGCTGAATCTGCTGGTTTGTCAATTAATGGCATCACATCCTGCTTATTTTTATCATCACATGATCTGCTAAAACAAAATTACGACTTTTTTTGATGCGCATGCTGGAACATGCAAACTCCAAGTAAAAACGCCAACTGACCCAGCCGGGGCTCGACTCAGCGACCTTCTGGCTGTGAGGTGACAGTGTTAACCAGAGAGCCAATGTGCTACCCCCCATTAAGCCTTTGTAAGTGAAGATTAGTGGATCGAATCATAGCTAATGTTACATGTCAACATAACTGCTTTGATTTGCTTGCGCAATTCTTTCACATGGTACAGGCTCTTATGGTTGTAAGATTCACTTCTCGCTCTGCCTCCTCTGATTAGTCATAATATAAATAAATTGACCTTATTCCTCCAGGAGCAAAGCTTATCTCTTCTCTCCATCCAGACCTGTCAAAGCATGTTGGTCTTTTTTTTTCCTGCCGGAAAGGAGTTGGTTGACCCCTCAGACATGTTGCAAACTTCAAAGCTGCACTTTTGCTGTGGGTTGTTATATCTCTCACACGGAGAACGCTATCTATCTCTCTCGCTCACTTCAAAGGGAAAGGTTATATGTGCAGCAAAAGCTTCCTGCTCGCTGTTATTAACCCAGGACTTGAGTTTGATGCAACATCCCTAAAGCCGAACTCTCTATTGTTGTCATGATGTAAAGTGACTCGAGTAATTATGTCTGGAAAATTGACTCAGCCGGCGTCATTGTCTGTTTTTTAAACCGAAATTAATTATAATGTTGTGTGAGTAAACTTCAAAGACCTTGGGACTGCCGCTTAATGACAAACGGCAAATAAATTCTCTCAAAGAGATGAAAATCAAACGGTCACTTGGCATCTGAATCCCCCCGAGGTCTGTTATGATTTGGTTTTTTAAAAGCTACCAATTATATGACTTCTGACTCATGCAGATGCTATTACGCGGCTCACGTATGCGAAAGAAACACTTGAGGAATCTATAATATGGCTCTTTATGTTGGCAGGTGAGCATGCTGTAATATATGAAGATGCGCCAGAGGTCGTGGCTCTATAAATGGTTGGGAATAGGCATTGGCGTTCTTCTGCTCACCGCTGCTAGCTATTCTCAAGACTCAGAAGGTAAGTCGGTCTTTAAAAGTTGTCTTTGCTTTGGAGGAGTTGAGTTTAGATGGTGTTTGCCTGTGTAGGCACACTTACGATTCTGAATGCTTTATTGCTGCTGCCTCTCATGACTAAGGCAGAATTATATGCAGATTTCAAAAAGAAAATATTAGAATGCATACTAAAAATATTCACTCATATTAGTTCAGTTAAATCCAGCTGGTGTGAAGTTAATTTGAATGAGAGTGAACTGCCATCTGAAAAGTCTCAGTCTACTTCCATTGATAGTCTAGTGTAGTTTTAATGAAATATGAACTTAAATCAAGCCAAAGTCATAAAAATCACAGTACACTGTAAAATATCCATAAAATAACAGTTTTACTTATATTTGTGATTATTATTTTTTTATTTTTCCACATTTATTTATGCTTTTGAACTGCATCATGGGGCATCATTTTCCTTTAGCAACTTTTAATCTTGAAAAAGTTTGAAAAAGTGACTTATGAACATTTTTAATGGTTTAATGTGATATATTGTCTGGGTTGATGTTATATGTTATGGTAAAAAAAAAAGAAAAATAAACCTTGCAATAAACTGTCAGTGTTCTGTTCTGTTATTTTACAGATTTATTTCTCTATATTTTTTCTTATACATTATATTATTTCCAGCTCATAAATGTCAATAAAAGTCACTTTGTTAGACCGTAGAGTTGAATTTTCTACATCAAGTCGACGGAGAAGAGATAAAGGCCCCATAATGCAATTCACAACCATAAATAAACAGAAAACACTTGTGAGTTATAAAACATGGAAACTCTTGATTCACATATATTATTTGTACAGTGTATGTCTCAAAATTGTAACTGTAGAATGGACAGAATGCTCAAGCACACCTTTTAAATGTATTTTTCTTGTCATGCAATGAATTCAGTCACTTTCCTTGCATCAGATCAGGGCTGTAATTCACACCGTTTACAACTGGATTATTACCTGAATATTATTAATGTATTAACTATTAGCACAGGAATCTTATTATTAATATATTAACGTTTAGCACAAAGTGTGACCTATTTTGTCAATCCATTAATAATTTTAGTCGACTAATCGATTGATTTCGCCAAAGCACCCCCTCCCCCCTCGTTACACTTTGCTGTAAATATCTCATTTTGTGTCTATCTCTTTAAATGTGGCTAATGTTACCTGCGCCCCACCAGGAAAAGTTGGAGCCTGTAAAGCCCATTCACACTGGGCGTCAGTGACAATGCTCCCCATTCACTTTGAGTATCTTTGTGGATCCATCCGCGCCGCTTAAGCATGTGGTACTTGCTGCAGAAGTTGGGAGTTTCGAATTTTTCATGCGCCAATTGAAGCGTCATCCAATCAAATCGCTTTATGCAAATACCCCAGCTCTCACAGTACCCAATTGCGGATTCATTTTTTTTTAGCTGACGCTGCTGTGACGATTGCATCAGCCCTTACTTCAGACATGCCCTCAGTCAAGTGTTGACGTTTAAACCCTGTGTGAATCGGCCGTTACAGCCCGTGTCTTTGAGGATCAGCCAAAATGAACCGCAGTTTGCTTATGTTTATCATGCTCCCGTGATATTGCAGTTTCCAACATCATGAACGTTTATTATATGCTTTAAAACCTTTTCAGTTTAAGCTCCTGAAGTAATATTTTCTAAATTTACACACCAAGACTGCATGTCCAGAAAGGCTGCTGTCAGACGCCATGTGTGTGCAGATCTAAGATTTATTTAGTGTCTTATTGCACGTAAACTGTCAAACACACACAATGTAATATCAGTAACACAAACTTCTCATGAAAAGTCACTGAATGTAAGCAGTTCATTTACTCTGCGTGTATGAAAAACAACAACAACAGGGGCTTAGAAAGCAGTCCTTACTGCTGCTATGCTGTTAATAGGAATCTAAATACAAAACAAAATCCTAAAATCGCTCACTGGTCTTCAGTGAATGACATTAGAAGCTTGGTGTCTTTCTCACATCCGGGAGAGTTATGGTGTGGAGAAGCCCCAAAGAAGCATACATGAAGCATGGGGGTTGATCAGTGATTGTTTGGGTTGCAATATCATGGCATTCCCTAGGCCTAATACTTGTGCTATATGGGCGCGTCACTGCCAAGGGACTACCAAACCCTTCTGAAGGACCATGTGAACTCAATGGTTCAAACATTGGATCCCGATGATAGATAGTGTTGGTTGTTTACACACCGTCACCTTAGAATTATAAGGTTCTTTCTGACATTTGTCAAAATTGATTTATTGGCATATTCTTATTAATTGACAACTTATTTACATTATGGGATGTTTTTTTTTATAAGTTGTTTACATTTGGAGACTTTTTATTTAAAAAAACAAATGTTACACACCTGCTGTTTGCTATGGGATGCAAAAACTTTGAAGCTCAAAATCATTCAGAACGCAGATAGAACCGTACAATTCCAAGGTGATGACCCACTGGAACACTATAGTGTTTAAGAACCATGTTAAAGTGAACTTTACATACTATGCCCACTTTAATTTTCCATAATTTTCTACAAAACCCAGTCCTTTGAAACGCTCAAGGTGCTCTGATTGGCCAGCTGACAACCAGTGCTTTGGGATTAGTTAAACACCTCAAACATGTGCGGGAAATTGCCAGTTTCATCTTCCAAAAGCTTTTTAAGCCTTTGTGAACACAAACAGTTACCATCTGTGTCAGCTTTACCATATCAGAATGAGCTCGAGTGAGACTCTGACAGTGTGAATGTTCAAGCCGATCATTTGTAACCAACTCAGCAAGCACGACTTCAGCATCACATTTCACAGTGATAAGGTTTTATGTGTTACTCTCCAGAAAACACTGCATCTGAATGACATACAACAGCACCTCACATTTCCTTCTTTCTTTAAGTGTCACTATGGTTAAGGAACACTTTGAAAATAGGCTTGTTTGATCACTTCCAAGTGTAAACAGTTGAGTTTTACCATTTTGGATTCATTCGGTCTTGCAGGAGCACTTTTAGCTTAGCTTTGCATAGATCATTAAATCACATTAGACCATTAGCATCTCACTTAAAAATTTTCAAAATGTTTTGATAATTTAAGGCTTGAAGCTTTTGTAGTTACATGATGTACTAAGAGAAAATGAAAAGTTGCTATTTTCTAGGCTGATATGTCTAGCATATATACTCTCAATCTGGAGTAATAAGCAAGGAACTGTTGCCGTACCATGCATGCAGCAAGCACAATTATATTAAGCTGAATGGTGTAGTGCTTAGTGCGTGGTAATATTTTCAGGCATAATATCATTGTGCCTGCTGCAGTCATGGTACGGCAGCATATTTCTTCATTCATTTTTAATTTTTTAAATTTTTTTAAAGGAAGATGCTAATGGTCTAATCTGATTCAATGCTTTATGCTAAGTTAAGCTAAAAGTACTATTTAACTACTTTGTCTACTTGCAAAAGGAGTCTGTTTTAATAAACAGTGGAGTATTTCTTTAATATTTAAAATCTGGCATATAATATGTTGTGCTTCATCAGTGTGTTTTAGGCAGGTCTGGAGTCAGTTCTCTTTAGATACATAATGAATCCATTTTCTGTGAGCTTCTTTGACTTTGTGTACAAATATTACAAAGCACCATATGGCCACTGAATGGGGAGAGTGATATGTGATTAGTCTAATTTTATGAAGGCTAATTTTCCTATTTTGTTGGTCTGTTTTTTTATATATGCTGTAGTTCAGAGGTTTGAGTTCAGGACATAAAGTAGGACTGGTACAGATTCAGGCATTACGACATGATCATTTTAGGAGCAATTTTGTGTTATTTGTGTTTAAAAGAAGAAATGTGCCTAATATATTATGTATGTGTTTTTTAAAATTACTCTTAGCTGATGATGGTGGTGGTAATTATTTTAATATTTTCAATATTAATAACTAACAGTTATTAACTGTTAGTTGTTATTATTATTATTACAAATGTATGAATGAATAATGAAAATATAAAATAAAATTAAAATGATGATGATGATTATGATGATAATGATGATGAATTACTATTGTTATTTATAATTTGATAGCAGTAGTAATAAAAAAAAAAATAATAATAATAATAATAATAATAATAATAATAATAATAATTATTATTATTATTATTATTATTACAAATAAATGAATTAATTATAAAATATATTTTTAAAATGTATAAAAATATAAAGTAAACATAGTAGTAGTAGTAGTAGTAGTAATAATAATAATAATAATAATAATAATAATAATAACAATATTAATAGTGTTAATAACATTATTGTTATTAATAATAATAATAATAATAATAATAATAATAATAATAATAAATATTATTATTATTATTATTATTATTATTGTAGAAATGATTAATTAAAAAAATGTATACAAATTTAATAAATAATGCAAGACTCTTGCTGTCACAGTTGCACACTTTTGTGTTTTTGTCTCTGCATCAGAAGAATTTCTTGTACAAAATGTTCTTCACTACAGACATCAAAATGGCTTGGCATGACGGTGAAACAGATTCCATTTCATGTAGATTGTGATGCAGGACATTTTCTCAATCCATCTTCAGTCTGTCAGTCTTCAGACAGTCAGTCTGTCACAGCTAGATTCTCTTCTCACTCACTCAATGTTGACGCATGTCCTATAACAGCAGGCACAGCTGGAATCTACTGCATTTCCTTCCTGTTGCATAGATGTCCATTCTATTGACGTATAGCACACTGATGTGAAAGTGCAGAGACTCTATATATTGATTCTTCTCCTGCCAAGAGTTGGAAGCAACTTTTTTTTTTATTCAGACAGAGTTCGGTAATCTTTATTTTGTTTCTCTTGAATACAGTATGATTCTGCTTTATACCCAGAGTATTAAATAAATAGTCAACCCCAAAATAATGATTTTTGTCATAACTTTACTGACTTTATCTGCAAGTAGATTTTCTGCAAGTCTGTACCAAACTTAAGGAAAAGTCAATATTTTATTTATTTTTTTGAGCTGCTGCTGAATTTGACTTAAAGCTAAAGTTATACTGTACAATATATTAGTTAATCTTAATTGATTTGATTTGATTTGATGTTTATGTCATAAAACAATTAAAACATTACAAATAAAAATGTTATTACTGTGATCCTAAGCTGAATTGTTTTGCATTTGTATGTCAGTTTTCTGTCACATCAGGAAATATCACTTTGAAAATAGATTATTTAGCTTCTTAAGAAAAATACCATTCGAAATATTAAATATTTATGTGATTAATCAAGGAATGACTGATATAATGTTTTCAAAAATGTAAAAGTAAAAAAAATTCTAATAAATCTGTTATCATAATTTCTATATATCAAATAATCCTGAAATCCTAAAAACATTGTTGTAATAAGATTGCAATAATAATCACAATAGAGCAGAACATCAGCAAATTAAAATAATATTCAATAAATAAAATGTATACACAATATTTGTCAACACAATTATTTATTAATTGTAGTAGTAATAATAATAATAATAATAATAATAATCATAATAATCATAATAATAAACATGTATAGCCTCGGCTGGGTCAGTTGGCATTTATGTGTGGAGTTTGCATGTTCTCCCCATAGTCGCATGGGTTTCCTCCGGGTGCTCCGGTTTCCCCCACAAGTCCAAAGATATGTGGTTTAGGTGAATTGGGTGAGCTAAATTGTCTCTAGTGTTTGAGTGTGTATGGATGTTTCCGCTGCGTAAAACATATGCTGGATAAGTTGGCAGTTTATTCCGCTTTGGTGACCCCAGACTAATAAAGGGACTAAGCTGAAAAGAAAATGAATGAATAAGCATGTATATATACAACAAACCCCAGAATAAATTAACACAAATTAAATAAATAACAAGTGATGGGTGAGAAAATAGAGGAAAACTGTTATTATTATTATTATTATTATTATTATTATTATTATTATTATTGTTGTTGTTGTTGTTGTTGTTGTTGTTGTTGTTGTTTTGTTATCATCATTATTATCATCATTTATAGCATTATTACAAACCATCAGAATGAATGTATAGCTGCTTATTTAATTTACATATTTGTTTATTTTACTATGTTTATACTTACACCTGTATAAGTCATTACTAGGGCCAGACGGAATCTGCGGGCATTTTTTGCTATTTCTGCGCAGTATTTTGTTAAAAATAACTAAAACATTAATATATGAAATAAAAAGTAATATCTTTTTAACTTGTATTTAATGTTTAATGCAATGCGAATCCAAATAGATTTACTTTATTTGGTAAACAAAGCAAGTCTCTCATATAAAATCTCTACTAAAAGACAGAAAATAGTACTTTACAAACTGTATTGTAAATAAATCATATGAATATTTTGATATTAGTCAATATTATTACTGAAATCAATAAAAAAAATAACAGAATAAATATACATTTACATTCGGTGTGGGCCTAGTCATTACGTACAGCATATTAGTCATGAAGCATTTTACGTAAAACATATTAATCTTGTTTCATATTTATGTAGGTATTTATCAAAATTCTAATGTTCTTTTTTATGTGTACGTTTGTAGTGTCCTTCTTTACAGTGTAATCCTTGTAAACTCCTGTATTGTAATTCTTTACAATTTCATTCAGTTCTTATTTAATCTAAAATGCTTCGGCAAGACTTAACAGGTCTTGTCATTATCTTTTTGGAGCAGTTCTCCTTCAGAAACGGAGCACAATGTTCCTTTGTTACACCGTTTCAATTTGAGCAAATCAACATTATTTACTGACTTGTAGAAATTAAAATCAATTAAAACTCTAGATTTTACCCAGACACTTTACTTTACTGCTTATATATACTGCTGTTTTGGCTTGACCCACAATATATATATATATACGTAACAATTTATTAAAACAAAATAAATACTTGTTCTTTTCTCATTGGTTTAGTTAAGAAATCAAACTGACAAGTTAATTTGCTTATCAGACTGAATTATTCATTACTGAGTTCATTCTTTCTCGGCAGACTCAAGTTAACATCTCATTCCAAGCGAAGACCCTCAGTGAATAATGACTTTTTAAAATTGATGACAGTAGCTGGACTCCTCACTGGATGATTTTGGAAGCTTTTTTTTTACACCAAGTAGTGACATTCTGGAGAATTATGGCCTGCCAACTTAGTGGTTTCGTAAGGGTCCTTTCCTGTTCCAGCATGACATTTTCCACCATGCAACCAAGTGAACACCATGTAAAAGTGATTTACTCTTTGTATTCACAGAAATGACTGGAAAAGCCAAACTGGAACTGGAAAGTATGTGTAATATTATTGTACCATCACTAAACCACGTATTTCACCTTCAGCAAGTCAGTCTGGGTTGAAGACTTCATTTACATTTAGCCTCTAGGTTTAATGAAGATAAACGACATTCTAGACTGAACATTGATTTATTAGTCCCACATTTTTTTTAGCGTGGACACTTTTGTTTGTAGAAATGTGGAGATTTGGACCCTTTAAGTACAAATATGTACCTTTTAAAAAGGTACCACGCCAGTGGCAGCTCGTGTACCTTTATTTCTGAGAGTGTAGGGGAGATTTCAGGTTGTCCTGATGGGCTGTTTTCAGACGTCTCTGCTTTATTATGTGAATAAAGTCTATTTTCTGGTATCCAAAACCTCCAGTCTGATTGATGAGTGTCACTGGTCGCCAATGGTTGCTGTCGCTTGCTTAGATGGAGGTCGCCTGAAGTCGCTCACTCTCCATTGAAATGTACGATTGCTTGTCGTTTTGCCGCTGTGAGTCGCTCGTAAGGTGAATGAGGCTTGAGGTAATGGAACCGACCGTCAGACATGGTGATAATCTGTTTACTCACTTTAAGTAATGAAAATAATGACTTTTAAGTGTACTTCAGTTGAAATTGGGGTTTTCAGTCTGAGGGAATTTCTGTACGATGACGCATGCCTTTATTTCTGAGAGTGTAGAGGAGATTTCAGGTTGTCCTTTTGTCGTTTTCAGACCTCTCTACTTTATTATGTGAATAAAGTCTATTTTCTGGTATCTAAACCTCCATTCTGATTGATGAGTGTCTAATTGATGAGAAGGTCGGCAACTACGACACTGGTCGGCAACGGTTGCTGTCGCTCGCTTAGATGGAGGTCACCTGAAGTCACTCACTCTCCATTGAAATGTACGATCGCTTGTCGTTTTGCCGCTGTGAGTCGCTCGTAGGGTGAATGAGGCTTGAGGGAACGGAACCGAACGTCAGACACAGTGATATTCTAAGATGGTGGCACCCTAGGTCTAAAAGCTATAGTAAAACATGGCATTTTCTTCAAAATGGTTATATTAAGTTTGTTGTATATATTTTCTTTAAAGTGGAAATCAATATACAAAATAATGTAAACTTGACTGAGTGCTTCACTTCTTCTTTAAGGCAATCTGTTTACTCACTTTAGGTAATGTAAATAATCACTTTAAGTGTACTTCAGTTGATATTGGGGTTTTTAGTCTGAGGGAATTTCTGTACGATGACGAACAGTTGAAATAAGTCTTTATATCAAGTCTGACCTCGTTTTTCAGCGCCAAAAATACTAAAAATAATCATCAGTTCCAATGGGTTCTGCATTATGAACAGCTTTGACCTGATACAATATAAGAATGTTGACTCGCACCGTGTGGCGTCCCCGAAGGCAAACATTATTGCAATTCTAATGACCGCTGAAATGTTTAGCAAAGAAGCATGTCTGAGCTGCGAATTCGAACAGGCCTGATGAAAAATGGATGAGATTATATTTCTTGGAATGAATCTCAGACTTGTCCTTAGTTAGCATTCAGTGGACGGCGTGCCCAGCTGCCCGACTCTAGCTGAACCATGTCCCTGAACAGAGCTCACGCATCTGAATCTTTGGGGGGTGAGAGAGATAGAGAGCAACTGCTTGGGAAACTGGACTGCTGAAAACTCTAGTGGCCATGGTTCAAGTGAGAACGGAGCGTACGAGGCTGACTCCACTATCAACTTTAACCTGTTACTCTAATGGTATTCTTGCACACTGCGATCTGGGAATGTCTGCTGTTTGAGTCCGCATGGGTAAGAAGAATCCAGAGAGACAGAATCAAAAAGTCAGGGTTTTAGCTGGTTTGCATAGGCCTGTTCGAAGCTGCAATCTTTCTAAATGGACACATTTATAATTACGCATACATTTTAAATAATTAACTTCTGCCATCAAGGTAAAAAATATGACAATATTGCTTCCTGGATTTGTGTTTTTCACACTGGACATTTGTTTTGTCTGTTTGATTGATTGATTGCTTTTTGTATTTGAATTGGTTGCATTGATTGATTGATTGATTGATTGATTAATTGATTTTGTCTGTTTGATTGATTGATTGATTAATTTTTGTCTGTTTGATTGATTGATTGCTTTTTGTATTTGAATTGGTTACATTTGTTTGATTGATTGATTGATACAAGAAGGGCATTCGCTGTGTAGAATGTATGCTGGATAAATAGCGACTCCTGATTAATAAAGGGACTAAGCTGAAAAGAAAACGAATGAATGAATGAATGAACGAATGAATTAATTAATTTTATTTGATTGATTGATTTGATTGATTTTTTTTGTTTTGATTGATTGATTTGTTTGATTGATTGTTTTTGTTTAATTGATTTTTTTAAAAAAAATATTTTTATTTGTTAATTTATTTATTTGATTGGTTAATTTGTTTTGTAGTTACTTTTTTGATTGATTTGATTTGATTTGATTTGATTGATTGTTTGATTTTGTCTGTTTGGTTGGTTGATTGGTTGATTCATTGATTGATTGCTTTTTGTCTGTTTGGTTGATTGATTGATTGATTGATTGATTGATTCATTCATTCATTAATTCATTGATTTATTGATTGATTTTTGTCTGTTTGATTGATTGCTTTTTGTATTTGAATTGGTTACATTGTTTGTTTGATTGATTGATTGATGCAGGAAGGGCATCCGCTGTGCAGAACATGTGCTGGATGGTTGGTGGAAGTTGGTGGTTCGTTTCGCTGTGGAGACCCCAGACTAATAAAGGGACTAAACCGAAAAGCAAATTAATGGAAGAATTAATTTGATTTGATTGATTGATTTATTGGTTGATTGTTTAATGCAGGAAGGGCATCTGCTGTGTAGAACGTTCTGCTGTGGCGATCCTTGTTTAATAAATGGACTAAACCGAGAAGAAAATGAATTAATTAATTATATTTGATCGATTGATTTGATTGTTTTGTTTTTGTTTGTTTAATAGATTTTTTTAAATTAATTTTAATTTTATTTGTTAGTTTATTTGTTTATTTGATTGGTTAATTTGTTTTGTAGTTAAACTTTATTAATGGATTGATTTGATTTGATTTGATTTGATTTGATTGGTTGATTGAATGATTGATTGATTGATTGATTGGTTGATTGATTGATTTGATTGATTTTTGTCTGTTTGGTTGATTGATTGATTTTGTCTGATTGATTGATTGATTTATTTGATTGATTGATTTTGTCTGTTTGATTGATTGATTGATTGATTGATTTTTGTCTGTTTGATTGATTGATTGCTTTTTGTATTTGAATTGGTTACATTGTTTGTTTGTTTGTTTGATTGATTGATTGATTGATTGATTGATTGATACAGGAAGGGCATCCGCTGTGTAGAACCTTTGCTGGATAAGTTGGTGGTTTGTTTCGCTGTGGCATCCCCTGATTAATAAAGGGACTAAGACGAGAAGAAAATGAATGAATTTGATTTGATTGATTGATTGTTTTTTTTTATTATTGATTTTTTTTTTATTAATTTTGATTGTATTTGTTAATTTATTTGTTAATTTGCTTGGTTAATTTGTTGTTGTTTTTTGTATTTTTATGTTACAGTTGTTATTTGATTTTGTTTGTTTGGTTGGTTGATTTGAGGTTTGTTTATTTGATTTGGATTTTATTTGAATATAATTTAATTTGTTAAAATAGTTTATTTGATTGGTTTATTCATTATTTTTTGTGTTTGAATGTGTTATGTGATTGGTTGATTGAACTTAACTAACTTAACTTTAGTCAAATGCAAGTCCTTGTTAAATGCAAAAACCTCCAGCAATAATCATTGAAAAATTATACATAAAGAAATATGGTCCAGTGAGTGCAGATCACTCTCTATTGATTTTCACATTTCACTTTAATCACAACAGCCATAATAATTTACTCGTTCAGTTTAATTGGAGATATGTTGAACCCTGTAATTTGAATTTGAGCAAGTTTATGTTTAATTTTTTTGCCAATTAGTTTCACAACCCTGACTTGCATCCAGATAAATGGGGGTAAATCTCTCTCTAGATTGCCTTATAATAGACAGGAAACTCAACACAGAATAGGAAAATGTTTGAAAAATAAACTCTTGAAATCAGAGCTCTCTGAAATATTACAGTAAATTATGCTTATTATTCAACTTGCCTTATCCCAAAGCTGCCATCAATCTAAGTTTTGTCTATTGGAATGGATCTCTATTTCACTTCTCGCTTTAAACTACACTGATAAGCAAAAGCTGTGAGATCTGTCTAATATTACAGTATCTGCTGCAACTACAGATTCCAAAGCGACTTGTAAAATGAAATTAACGTCAAGGCTCACTCAAATAAATTTGTTTAGGCATGGCATTTATAATAAATGCTGTTTTAATGATTGACATTGTAATTTATGTTTGTTTATACTTTATATTCCTGTTCTGAATGCTGTTAAAGTGCTAAAGGATCTGTTATGGAGCAGTGGCGGAACAAAAATTAGTTTGTAATGTTTCGTTTTAATATTGGCAAATAGCTCATTTATTAAACATTCAACAGAAGAGTATTTTGCATAACATCTGGAGTCAAATCACATTTCTGAGTTTACATTTTGTGAGGAGTGTGCGATATATGATTTTTTTTATAAATATTAAATGAAGATATATGAATATTTTAACTTTAAAAAGATTTTTATATTTTTTTTTCTTTCCTTTGACTTTTTTTAATGACTTTGTCAAAATGATGAGATAAAATGTTGAAATTTCTACTTAAGTAGATATTGAGATCAAATTTTACATTTAAGTTAATTTATGACCTAAAAGTACTTACTTTGTCAAAGTTATGAGATAAAATGTTGAGATTATTTTACACATTTATGTGAAAAGTTAAAATATTAACTTAAATCAAAATCATAACTTAGTCAAAACTATGACTTCTGAAGACAAAATTATGGCTCACTAAGTCATGACTTGAATGGCATGAGTTGAAGCAACACGTAGGCGCAGTAGGAAGCGCTGTTGCCTCACCGCAAGAAGGTGTGGAGTTTGCATGTTCTCCCCGTGTTCATGTAGGTTTTCTCCGGGTGCTCCGGTTTCCCTCGCAAGTTCAAAGACATGCACAATAGTTGAATTGGGTAAGCTAATTTGTCCGTAGTGTGTATGTTTGAATGTTGGATTGCAACTGCTGGATAAGTTGGCGGTTCATTCTGCTTTGGCAACCCCGATTAATAAAGGGACTGATAGGGAATATTTGAAGGAATGACTTTAGTCAATATTACAGGATAAAATGTTGATGCCATTTTTATAAGAACGTAAAAGATTTTTGTGAGAAAGTGTCTCTATTATGAGAGGATAAGTCATGATTTGAACATTTTGTCTCATAATTTCCACTTTATAATTCATAATTTCAACATTTTTCTCATAATTTTGACATGCTACAATGTAAAAAATGATTATTTACTTTACTTGTGAGTGTGAGTAAAACCCATGTCCTTAAAAGCCATAAGTTGTTTTTACTTAAAAAAAACCCCGAATGGACCCATTGTAACTTGATATGCTGGTTTTAACTTTTTTTTTTATAATTATGCAGTTTAGATTTCTGAAAAATTTAATCAAGTTTATTTATTAAGGCAACGGGTAACTCACTTTTTTTCAAGTCAACTAATTGTTTTTTTTAAAGCAACATGTTTACTCACATATTTTAAGTAAAGCCAACTAATCGTTTTGGGTTCCACACTATCGAATTGTGTATCGACAACATGAAGAATTTAAGTTAACATGTTACTTTTTACAGATTTAAGTGGATTGAACATAAAACAATTAAGTTTTCCCCAAGAAAACCTCAAGAACTCTTATTTCAGCTTGTTTTATGTATATAAATAGTTTGGACAAACTGCAAACATAATTTTTGGAGTCTAAGACAACAGTCGTACAAAACTTTCTGATTTAAAACAAATGAAATTGATTGGGCTTTTTTTGCTGAGTGTGCGTATCTTCACAGTTATTTCCAGCCGAGCGCTGTGACTTCAGCGCAAGGGCAGATTGATGTATAGGAGACGTGAAACAGGCCCGATCAGCAGACAGTAGTGAATGGCTCCCCGTGGAGGCATCCATCCCACTCAGGAGGTAGAAGTTCAGATCTTTGACCTTAGCTGTGATGGATGCGTCCCGCCGGACAAGCAGCCATGTGCTGCAGTGTGTTGACGCGGATGTCATTCTCGCATTGCACTGTCCTTTTATTGTTCTAGATAGTTTTCATAGGAACCATAGCACAGTAAAAGCCACATACTAGGTTGCAGGTGTCTATTTTTTTAGAAAATGCAGGGTGCCCAGGGGCTAGTGAATAAAATAACCTGGTAAAAGTTTGATCGGCGGCACAGTAGCACAGTGGTTTACATTGTCATGTAAAGACTTGGAATGATGGACTTAAACAGATTTTAAATAAGCCCTAGTTTTTAATCCACATTAAAGTGATGGCATCAGAATACAACTAATCATAATTCTAAAGTTGAATTATTTATTAATATTTTGAGACATATGCCTAAATCAGTCATTGACATTATTAGACCGTTTTTTTGTCAGTGGTAAAATGAAACATTTGTCATTATCAGTTTCCCTCCTTCATTATATTCAACATTATGTAGGCTAGAGTAGTTGTACTGACCCAGTAAACATTTATTTTCATGCAGAACACTATAAAATTGCTTGTAACGACGGGGAAGTGACACTTAGGGGTTTATTAGCGAGGTCAGGTAAGCAGAGGTCAATACAGGTGCAAACAGATGTATACAGGCAATCCAGAAACGTAGTCAAGTACAGGCAAGAGGTCAGAAGGCTGGCGGCAAGCAGGGATAAACAGATTAACAAGGCGAGGGTAAAAACAAGGAAAAACTAGATAAAGGGAATGTGTTGTAATGTCACTAAATGTAAACAAGCAACAGTGTGTGTGTGTGCTAATTTTATAGTCTGTGTAATCAGTCTTTGACAATCGTTCAGCGGTGTGTGTGCATTTAGTCAGGATCAGGAACATCTGTGTGTGTGTGGTGCATGACTGGGTTTTGTAGTCCATATTGTGGCTGATTTGTAGTTCTTGTGTAATGTGTGTGTTTACCAGCGATCTCTGAAGGTTAGATCGCTGGTGATCATGACGTAGCTACAGTCAAACAACAGTGTGCGTTTTAAAATGTATTTCAGTGACTCAAGAGCAAGCACACATGTGCAGTGTGTTCATATATTAACATAAGATCCAACATGAGCACTTCTTAATAAACACTTTTCTTGCACTGCAAAGTCTTTGTCTGTGTGACATTAAACTTGGCTATGTGCTCAGCATCAACTGTTATAGCATATACTGTTATTTGTTATAGCATATGAAAATAAAATACAGTAGATGCCATCAATGCTGTCTGTACAGTAAGAAGAGATTCATATTACTTACTCTCATGTGTTCCTTCAAATAAAACCATCCAAACATGAAAATGTACTCAATATTTGGTTACCCTTGGATTGGTTTCAAACCTTTATGAATTTATTTTTAATGTTGAACACAAACGAAGACATTTTGAAGAATGCTTGAAGCCAGCATGTAGTCATAGACTACCATTATAGAAAACAAAAATACTATAGTAGTCAGTGACCACATGTTTCCAACCTTCTTCAAAACTGGTTATTTTGTGTTCAATAAATATGACAACATATATTTTTGGATGAACTATCACTTTAAGCTAATTGCACCCTTGGGGAATCATTTACCTAGCATGTATGATGATCAATGAGGTGTTTCAATGAAGGATTGACCTCTGTAATAACATCTTGACTAATTAATCCTGTAATTATTGTGTCTGTTAGATCTCAGATAAATCATGGAAGCTGTTTTATACAAAGGCTTCGTTTATGTGTTTATGTAATAATCACTTAGATTTATACAGCAAAAGAGGTCACATACAGTGTTTAAGTAAGATGCTGAAAACGATTTTGTGTTGGTTTTCCTTGATTAAGACAAAAAAAAGATAGATAGTACTAATCAGTCCCCAGGCATTCAGGCAGAGCTTAAAGAACAATCGAGGCATTGATGATGATTGTGTTATAATTAAAATAGCACACTGCAAAAAACAATATACATTGACCTTCAGTAGGGAGCCAACATTTTATTTGTTTGTTTAATGTTCACGTTCAGGATTTGTGGCTCTTCAGAGATCTTTTTCCTTCCTGTGTGCTGGCTTGTTGCAGAGTATTGATTTCTTTCTTTCTGTGATTACTCCCATTGGCTTCTCTCCAAGCTTTCAGAGGTGTGTTATCTTATCTGTGGGATTCGGAAGATCGACCCCCAGTGTCTTACTTTTACACCCTCGATTTCACTGTGAAACCTAATCCCATAGATTAAAGAACGCAGGACCCCAAACTTAAAGGTGCTTTACGTTTTTGACTCTTCTGAAGTGTAAAAATACCATAATATGTTTGCAGATATTTAAGAAACATGCTAAGTGAACGTTCTTGTTTATCTGACAAACAATGCTGAAGTCAGATATTCTGCTTTGAAAATGTGAGTTACGTGCCAGAACGTCTGTCTTCGTTTTGGTCCAATTAACCCGCCCAATGCCAGTTTAGCTAATTATATTTCACCACCCCGGGTTGCCTTTTGGAAAACAGCGTATTTCATTCATTCATTCAGTCAGGAAGGCTCTGAAAGCATGCGTCCGCGACTGAAATGCGACCTCCGGTGGACAGTAGCAGCCTCCGAAATGAGACACAGATTCAGAGTTCCACATGAGGTGGTTAATAATCAGCAAATAACATAAACATTCATTCATTCATTTTCTTTTCGGCTTAGTCCCTTTATTAATCCGGGGTCGCCACAGCGGAATCAACCGCCAACTTATCCAGCATATTTTTATGCAGCGGATGCCCTTCCAGCCGCAACCCATCTCTGGGAAAATAACATAAACATAATGAACATAAACATTAGGTGAGCAGGTTACATTAGCTACGTTTCCATTCAGCTATTTTTTTTCGCATTTTGGATATGCGCATAAAGAAAACGCGCACAACTGAGTAGGAAATTTTTTTAGAAAAGATAAGAAAAGATGCACATAAACTGCAAAGAAAACACTTTTACCGCATAAATTCCAGTATGCGCATTAAAAAAAGGTAATGTGATTTTTTTTATTAGCATTATTATTTTTTTTATAAGAGATCATGTGATGATAATGTGTGTAAATGGACAAACCAGCAGGCTGAGTACATCGTAAAACATCTGAAATGTTGTGTTGGTCATTCTAAAATGCCTTACTGTTTAAGTATTAGTGTTATTATATTATTAATGACCTCCAGAATCGAGAGCATCTGTGATCCGCGTCAGAAACCTTAAAACACCACCACGCGTGACTCGTTGGATGGAAACGCTGCTTTATTCGCACGTCTTTTATGCGATAATCCAGTTTCCCTGTGTAACCCTGTGCCCTAACAACATGCTACATGACGAGATACACAGTGATAAGCAATCTGGCTGTTTGCACCAGACAAAACACGACAGAAATTAAAATACAGCCATTCAGAAGCACACAATAGTGCACTTACTGCACTCCAACAAAATGGTGAGGTTTTTAATCTAATTAATACATATTAAACCTCTTAAACATACTAAATGTAGATGCTAAATCACTGATTTGTGTCGGCTTGCACTGAGTCACAGCTCTAAAGTTCAATTTCAAAAGGTTTATTTTATTTTCATGATTTGAGGTGAACTATCTGCTGCTGCTTTCAGTAGTATGGCAATAAATGTCATGTAAAATGGCACATGAGGTTTACCTGAGGTGATCGTTGTCAGTTTATCTTTTTATTATGGAAAATATTCCTTCTATTGCGTTGCTTTTATTTAGAACACGACTTAAATCAGCCTTTAGGCTCGATAGTCAGGCTTGCTCCTGTTGGTGTTGTCAATTTGGCAACCTGCGCTTGCATGTGTTTTAAACCAGGTGTGAAATACATGGTTCAACCACTGGGTGTCAAACTTACATACTTCTCCATTTAAACTTTTATAGCAAACACACTTGGAGTTACTTTTAAATGAAAGGTTCACACTGTTATTTTTCATCAAAAGCAGTGGTAAAGTTCCAAATTGATCAAATAATGTTGTTAGACTTTTGTTTCTAAACTTCACTTTGTTGTGGTGGAGTTTTCCCCTCTGCTGGAGTTGAGAGAAATTCAGGTCACCTCTCAGGCTAAAAGAAACGAAGGAAATAAAAGCTTATTGCCCTTTTTCGTGGTTTAGGGTGCTTTTTTGGAGCACCATTTATCCAAAGTTCATCAACGGTAGTAACTACCCTTCTGCTTGAGTCATGCTTTTCTTTTGCTCCGTATAAAAGAGCCCCACGGCCATGAAACTTTAATGGGAACACAAGATAGTTGGTCTTTCCTTTTGAAACCTTGCCTCGCCATCATAGGCGCGGTTGCTAGGAGAGCCCGACCTACCTCGGTTTAATGTGTCAGCACTTCTGATGTTACGTAAAGCCCAACAAATGCTATCAATGTCTAATTCATGAGTGGCAGGCCAAAGACAGGACTTGGAGACGCAAGCGGAGATGCAAACTATTGTCATTACCAGTGTAGGGGGAAGTTACTTTTAAAAGTAGCATATTACAAATGTGAAGTTGTCTTTAAAAATTAACTAAACATGCTACCTTAATTACTTTTTCAAGAAAGAAATGTATTACTTTTGTCATGTGGGTTCACTTACATTTTAGTAACAACATTAAAACACACTTTTACACTAAATGTGGCACAGTATGTGAAGGGAATCAACCTCGAGATGTTTTAGAACTGTGAAATCAAGTCAAAAGTCAAGTCAAAAAAAGTTACTGGAGATAAAATGAGTATTGCATCACATCCCGCACGCTTTCCAACAGTCTGCATTAGTTCCTCTGCAAAAACTAAATTTCATGTGGAAATCAGAGAAATCATGTAATTTGACTTTTGCAGGATGGGTCGTGTTGAAGCTGAAGTGTATTTGATGTTTTGTTCTGTGTATGCATTTAGCCACAGAGACTAAGCAGAACTCACATATTTAAAGTCATCTTTTAGCTTAAGCTGTGTCTAAATGATCAAAGGAATGCAAAAATGTGTCAAAACACAGCACTTGGTGATAATTCACATAAACTCTTGTTTGTTATGCAATAAATGAACATAAAGAGTTAAAAGGCAGGTGTAACTATGAATAGTAACCATGCTGCTCTTAATAGTGACAGCAACTGTATTCCTGTCTTAGACTTTGCCCAGCAGACACTCGTCATAAGACGTTAATATTAGGTTAGATTTAGGTTGTGACGTCAGATGGCCAAAATTTAATAGCTAGCCAGGGTCTAGGACAATGTTATTTTGATGTCCAATAACGACGTCAAATAATGTTGCTGTTTGGTTGATTTTTAGGTTGTGTTGGAAAGTGACAAATCAATTGTCGAGCCAATATCTTAAACCAATGTCATATTGACGTCAAATAATGACATTTATTCGTCAGGTGTGGTAATCAGAATCCAACGTCATAGTGGTAGCGTTCACAAGATGTAAAGCTGTAACATAATTAGACGTTGATTTTAGGTTGGATGTTGGACATTGATTTTCATTTCCAAACAAAATGCTACAAAATGGGTACAACATCAATCTGGCGTCATGTTGACATCCTGTGCCTGCTGGGTAAGTGGTCAAATATATTAAGAAATGTGTCAAAACGCTGCACTTAGTGATTATTCATATAAACCCTCCTTTGTTATGCAATGAATGACAATACAGAGTTAAAAGGCAAGTGTAACCGTAAATGGGAACCTTGCAGCTTTTAAAGTGACAGTTGCTAAATTCCTGCTGCCCACTGTATTGTTATTAGGCCCACACGGAATCTGTGCGTGCAGAATTCAGCAGATTTTTAGCCCATCATTGATTCTGTTTATTTACTTGAGTAAATGTGTGTAAATCTATATTTATTCCGTATTTTTATTAATTTCAGTAATGTTGACTAATATGAAAATATCCATATGATTTATTTACAATACAGTTTGTAAAGTAATGTTTTCTGTCTTTTAGTAGAGATTTTATATGAGAAACTTGCTTTGTTTACCAAATAATGTGGATCTAATTGGACTTGCATTGTAAACATTAAATAAAAGTTAAAAAGTTATTACTTTTTTTTCATATATTAAAGGTTTTAGTTATGATACTCCCAAAATCATTCCACATAAATCCGCAGAAATTGCAAAAAATGTCCGCAGATACAATCTGGCCTTTATCATTACTAATCAAATGACATAAGACAAAGACATTCACTTGACTGAAGAACTTTTACTTAGAAAAAAATAGTTTTAATTAGATTTTTAAAAAAAATTTTATCGTCATATGGCCCACTGATAATCATTTTAAATAATTGTGAATCTGACCATATTAGTCCGTCTAGTTGAGGCACATCTAACAAACTTTTCTAGATTACAAAAAAAAAGACCCTTAAGCAATGAATTTTTAGTGTTTGCATTTTACAGTTTTTCCTCATTTGAAGGGATGTTCATCTGAATATGTTTTATGTACAAGTGAGATGAGTAAATATACATGTTCGCATTTTAAAGGGATAGTTCAATGGTAGGACAAATGGTAGGACAAATTATGGAATTCAATGGTTACAGATTTTCAGTGTTTTTCTGAATATTTTCTTGTTTTCAACAGAAAAAGAAACTCAAACAGGCTTGTGACAAATGATAAGGGAGTAAATGATGACAGATTTTTCAGTTTTTGGTGAACTATAAATAAAGGATAAACATCTGAATTTACTCCTGCTTTCTCTAAACAAGAGAACTGTTAGTCAATAAACGGAAAAACAAAGTAAATTCGAGTTTTTTTTTTTTAATGGTGTCTTTAGAATGTTCCAGTTCTGGGTTGCAGCTGGAAGTGCATCCACTGCATAAAACATATGCCGGAATAGTTGGTGGTTCATTTCACTGTTGATAATCGCTGATAATAAGGGACTAAGCTGAAAGAAAATGAGTAAATGAGTATTATTTTACTAGTTACATGGGGAAAAAAGGTCATCTTGATTGTGTAACTTGTATTGTGTTACTCCCAGCACTAGTTGTCACAACAAAGCAGACCTTCATTCGCTCTTCAAACTATTAACCTTTGCCTAACCGGACAGTTAATTTCCTGCCCGTCCTTCTTTGTAAATGGAGCTCTGTGTACTGCCCGTGAAATAAAACCCCCATTTTGTTCATAATCACTGATGTGTGTTGCAGAATTCATGGTGTCCATTTGGCATGATTTATTTCCTGCTGTCTTCTTCTCATAACTTGTCATTAATTGTCGGAAAAAAGGCACGCAGAAAGGAGAGACCGGCAGGAGAAAAGCCAACGGGTCGAGACCATATTCCAACCACTAGCAACAGCAAGCAACAGCAGCCGTAGATCTCGTCTTGCCTACCGTGAAGGAGCATGTTAATCAAATCAGTCACTCAAGGACTGCAGCGTAGCACTGTCTCATTGCTTGCCACTGTAAATCACGAGAGCGGATAGTCGGTCCCTGCAATGCTGGGGCAAAATAGAGTGCAAGCAAAATACAAGTCTAATGTTGATACACACCATTTTAGGCTTGCTTTTCACTGCTTTCTGTAGATCTATGTCAAATGCGTGATCTATCATAGACAAACTGAGATAAGAGCCAATGTGTCGGCGTTATCTAAATAAAGTCTAAATATCTGGTCCTGTTTCTAACCTAGTCGAACTTAACCTCGGATAAAGAAAATCCTGCGTTATCCTGCTTTTACATTTTAGTCACACTTTATTTTAAAGGGGACCTATTATGCAAAAAATTATTTTATAAGGAGTTTAAACACAGATGTGTGGAAACATCAGTGAATATAACCAGCTTCTAATGGTAAAAATATATAAATTTTATCCTTTATAATCACACTTGATTAAAACAGTCTGCAGAAACACTTTGATTGACATTCTCCCTTTGTACGTGTCATCAGAGGGAGAAAGCCCCGCCCATTTGTGATAATAGGTGTGCCCGACTTTAATGCAACGCTGCGAAGATCGATTGAAATCTGTCTTAAGCCGCCTTTCCACCGAACACGACATTCAGACACGACTGTCGGAATACGCCCCCTTGTGGCAGTCGCGCAGTATTTTCAGTGTTGTCGGGCACCATGGGGTAGACGCTGATTCTCGCAGTGTCCAAAATAAAGGAGTGCAAGAGCCTTTATGCTCCGTGTGTTCACCATGGTTAAATGAATGAAGGAATAAATGAATACTGAAACTCATAGACCGCTAACATTTTTTGGAGGGAATGTGGAGACAACATAGTTTTTATTACTCATTTATGAAGTAAAATTTTTTTTCTGATTAAAAAAAGCCCTGAAAAAAATCCTATTTCTCATCTCACGCACACGGACCTGCTTGTGCAACGCTGAAATACATCACTTCCGGTCGGCCGGTCGCATAAAGTCTAGTCGCAGGAGTTTAAATATTTCAACGGATCCGCAGCTCAAATCGGATCCGAATTTACCGCATACGGAGATGATCGGAACTCCACGCAGATCCCAGACTACTCTCCACTGGAAATGAATAACTTCCGGTCTGTCGCTTGTTGTTTGTCGTGTGCAATGAAAAGACGGCTTTAAAGCGGTGCATGCTGGTTAGAAATTTTGTCTGACTTGATACTGCACTGACTCCACGTGACTGTCACATGTGACATCAAAGTACTGCGACAGCGCTCCAATATCAGACGATTAATGCAGCCGTGTTGTGTTTTATGAATATCTACACCTTTCTCAATCCTAAACCCAACCTCACAGTGACCTGTTGTGTTTTGGCTTCTACACATACCCCAAACCTAAACTACCCTAAACCCAACTTCACAATAACCTGTTGTGTTTTATTAACGTCTACACCTACCCTAAACCCAACCTCACAGTAACCTGTTGTGTTTTGACATCTACACCTACCCTAAACCCAACCTCACAGTAACCTGTTGTGTTTTATTAACGTTTACACCTAACTCAATTCAAAACAGGTTACAGTGCAGTTAGGTTTAGTTTTATTACTGTCTACACCTACCACAATTCTAAACCCAGCCTACTTGTGATGTTAGTCACTCACAATTGGTGGTCCCTGGGCTGCAGCGATACCTACTTGGCTTTTTTGACAATAAGTACAATAGTTACATTTCCTCATGAGATCGGCTGTATATACTGTATCAGTTATCAACTTTTATTATTAGTTATTGTTATGGCCAACACTGTCATATCAGTGCATACTCACTAAATGGCTAGTTTGTATGATAATCAAATTTATGTATACTCCAAAGTTTAGAGATAGGGTTTGATTTATTGTTTCAGCCTTGACCAGGATTTATATAAACTGGTAATTTCCTGATTTATCAATTTAATAATTTAACTGATTTATCAACCCAAACTCAGTTGAAATAAATATGAAATAGAATGAAATATGAGTAGTCGCTAGAGATGGGTTTAGGGTTTTATTAGTTTGACAGAACTGCTGAGGAACTGCTTCTGGTCTGTTTACTATGTGTTTGCCTGAAGCAATATCCTCATTGGTGTAGGTACTGGTGTAGCCTTTCAGATTCCTGTTTTCTTATTAACTGATTTTTGGCTTAGAAGAGCTGTATTTGTTTGACAAAACAGTTCTCTCAGAATCAATTGAAGTTGGCAGTTTTCTACCCATGCAGAAATGCATTACTGGATGTACGTCTGCTCGCAGTTTTTGTTTTTGCAAATCCATCAGAGGCTGCTGTGTGTGCTTTTTGACGATCTCAAATTTCCCTTGCTTGTCCTCATGTATATCCACCAGAGGGCGCATTATACACTTTAGCCGACTAAACTGACTGAATGCAACCGATAATGTTTTCAGAAGAAATCTAGAAAAAAGAAAAGCTGTCGCATTCTGAAGTATGGCTATATTTTACAAGGATTTTGACACAGCAACGTGAAGCAGATGCTTTACTAAAGTTGCATGTGGGGGAAACAAGTCAAACTTAATGAAACGTAAAGACTCATGGATTTAACTTATGTGTTTGACAGCTTGTGACAACGTCTGTCACTTTTACTGAGTAAGCCTACATGGACACCAATACTCTGATTTTAATATGATTAAGACAATACTCTGATTAAGAGTCTACTATGTAAACAGTGATATATATTTATTTATTTTATTTTTTTATAACCTTAATGGACAGAAGACACCCACGTCACGAAATGCAGAGATTTTCCCTTGCCGTTTGGCGTGCAGTATCAAATTCCATTAAAACAACACTCTTCCACCAGTCCTTACTTCATATTCTCATCCAATACCTCAGTTGTTCACAGCAGCATAAACAATATGTTGCTGAATGAAAGTGAAACTGCTGGAAAAGTCCAAAAATTAAAAATGAAACTCCGGAGGAAACGCAGATAGCATGGTGACGCAATGACGTTAATCAATCTGTACTATAACGTAAAACAGGATCATAAAAGGTGATCATGTAAACAGCTTAATCATATTATTGTCTTATTCAGATTAAGGTAAATCATTAGTTCACTGATGTCCATTTAAACGTAGTCACAAGCCCCGACCCAAAAAAAAAGGTGTTCCCTGATTTAATGACAGCCTTTCCACAGGTTAGAAGTAAGCTAATGTAATGTTAATTGCACAATGCAAATCTTAAATTCATGCTAACAAAATTATGATCAAAATAAATATATTAATGTAATTCAAGTTAGCTATATGAAATATAAATTGATGTATACTTTAAATTTTTATTATATTGTTCAATAAAAATGATTTTTTTTTTCATCAGCCATAATTTTGTGGCTCAAAAGTATCAGTTCAGGCACCGTTTTGGCACCGGTACCATTTTAAAAGTATCGATTTAGCACCAGTATCGAAATAACCCCAAACATTACCCAACCCAATGATTTTAATCTTAAGATTTTAATCTTAATAATCTTAAGCGCTCCCAAAGATCATCTTACACCTCCAAATTTCACCGAGTGCTTAAGATAGCTTAAAAATCTTTAGGTTGGGCTTCATCTTTTGAAGTGCAAGTAATTTATACAAGAAAAAAGGGCCACAGTGGCATCTCCTACCACAACAAACTCATTTAGCACCAGTTTATCAGGATGTGTCAATTTTGTTCTCTTTGACTCATTGGATGGAATCGTTACTATATTTGCAAATCTTTTTATGCCAAATTCCAGTTTATTTAGCATCTTCAGATGGAAACACATCTACTGTAGCACTGTTTGTCTACTGAGTGTCATGTATATGTTTCTTTCTCTATGGTTGTTACCTTATCTCACAG
Source organism: Danio albolineatus (assembly GCA_903798035.1). NCBI lineage: Eukaryota > Metazoa > Chordata > Actinopteri > Cypriniformes > Danionidae > Danio > Danio albolineatus. The sequence goes on from CAIGQQ010001014.1 coordinate 1,142,185, forward strand.
TCATCTGAGTAAAATTTGATATTGTGCTTCTTCTTTTTTCTCCTGTTTCTCTCTCCCCACCTTTCTGTCCCTCCATCGTTCTTCCGCTCTCTGCCGATGACACTATCTGTGACTCCAGACTGGCAGTATGAGGGTAAGACGATGTATCTTATCTATCCGTTACTCTTTTGTTTTCGCATCGGGCATGAGAGCACAACTCCATTAACCCTTCGCCACCCCAGTGCTAACAGCTCTCTCCATACACATAAAGAAGTCATTTTTATAAATCTATCTTTGACTTGTGGTCCCACGGTCCCGCCAGTGGATAGGTTACAAGACTCATAGATCCATTTTTTTTATGTGCAGGTTGTGCGACTTAATGTGAGCTGAAATTGAAATGTCTTGTTTAGTATGAGTTACGTCGTGGTCTAGACTTGATGAAATTCTGATGTCACTTTTTTTTCCCTTGTTCCTTTTTTTACCGTTTATGCCATGTCCTTGCTTTTCAGAGTGCAAGCTTTCCAGAACAGGCCCGCCTGCCACCATCGTAGCCATCGATGAGGGGAGCCCTAATGGTAAGTCTATAACCTGAATTTGATTCAATTAAACTCAAGGACGGTGAAAGAATGTGGACAGAATTCTTTAAGTTGTTTAATTATATAATTCAAGTCTGCATATTTTTGATTTATCGGTAGCACTTTATAATAACTACACGCTATGAATCATCTATTAAGCATTAGCAAATAGTGAATGCATTATTTGTTAATCATTAACTCTGCATTATTATGTGTTAGTAAGCAGTTTATACCTGCAGCTACAAATGCTCTATTCTTGACTTATAAGTGCGTTTATAATGTGCTTAATAATTGTGTTTTCATACTTTAAGGATTATTTTTTCATGACTAAATTAAGTATCGCATTATTTACAAACCAGTTATTTGACAAGAGTAGTTGGTGGTTTTTAAAGATAATTCAGAATGAGTTAGTAAATGATTGGCATATATTAATAGTTCATTTGAATGTTAATAAATGCTTTATTAACTCAACTTCATGCAGTTTTGTGACCTGTTCTAAAGTGAGAACTATTCATGCTTTATAAATCCCTTATAAATGATTATTAAAGGCTCAGTTTTATTCTAAACAGGAAAAAAAGAACATAGACGACTTTATTCATTTCTATTAATTTGGGTTAACCAGGTTAGTTAGGTTAACTAGGCAGGTTAGGGTAATTAGGCAAGTTATTGTATAACGATGGTTTGTTCTGTAGATTATTGAAAAAAAAAATGCTTAAATGGGCTAATAATTTCGACCTTATGGTCTTTAAAAAAATTAAAAACTGCTTTTATTCTTGCCACAATAAAACAAATAAGACTTTCTCCAGTAGAAAAATTATTATCAGACATACTGTTAAAATTTCCTTGCTCTGTTAAACATCATCTGGGAAATATTTAAAGGGTGGCGAATCATTCTGACTTCAACTGTACACAAATGAAACTGTATCAAAGGAAAAATAAATCTTTGCAGTCTCATCTAAAATAAAATTACTGTACAGTTTAAACATCATTAAATGTTGTATCATGATATATTGTTAAATTATATTGTTGTTGTTGTTGTTGTTTTATCCAATTTTATGCTGTATATTACACTCCTGTTATTCAGCAATGTTTAAACTTTACAGTAATTTTATTATTTAGACAGGATTGCAAAGATGTATTGTTCATTTGACATTAAGCCTTTAATTGTCATTTATAAGAGTTATAAAGCATGAATAGTCCTCACTTTAGATCAGGTCACAAAACTGCAGGAAGTTGAGTTAATAAAGCATTTACTAACACACATATTAACCAATACTATATGCCTGAATAATACAATATATAAATGTTGATTTTAATAGTTTATTAATCATTTACTAACTCATTCTGAATGATCTTAAAAACCACCAACTACTCTTAAATACAAATGGTTGGTAAATAATGCGATACTTAATTTAGTCATGAAAAATTAATCAGTAACAAATTATGAAAGTACAGCTTTAAGCACATTATGAAAGTACTTATAAGTCAAGAATAGAGCATTTGTAGCTGCAGGTATAAACTGCTTACTAACACCTAATAATGCAGAGTTAATGACTTCACTATTTGCTAATGCTTAATAGATGTTTCATAGCGTGTAGTTATTATAAAGTGTTACCGATTTATCTTCTGGAGAATTAACAACACCGTAAAAATATCTGTTAACTGATTTAGTGTTCATTTATTAACTGTTGTGAGTTGCATCGCGGGACCTTGATCTCTGCTCTGTCGACTTTTTGGTGTTGGAAATTTAACTCTACAGTTTAACGAAGTGACTTTTATTGACATTTTAGTAGTTTGAAATATTATAATGTATAAATGTAGTTATAAATAAGTATAAATAGTATAAATATGTTATAAGACATTATATAAAGACTCTGTAACCCTTTAACTGCCTGCTCTACCAAATGCTTGACCATATTTAGTATGGTTATATAGTTTTAAATAATAGCCCCTTTCACATATACAGGTCTTTTGGTAAATTAATTTCCGCAAATTTCCATAAAGAGAAGTTGTAACATTAGCGGTAATTTGCCGCAATGCTGATCTGTGTGAACGCAGAAGGAACATTGCGTTCATGATTAGAACTCGCTGACGTTCGTCATCTACTCCAGCCAATCAGAACATTCAGACGCACTCACATCCACGCTGTTTATGAAAATAAAAGAAAATAAAACATTTAGCTGCTAGATGTTAGTCAGATAACGTTTCTGTGTTCCTCCTCAATGTTAACTGTGTAAAAAATGATCGATTAAGTGCTTATGATAAGCTGCTGTTTGTTTACCTTCAAGCTCTGCTTCAGTTGCTTGATGCGTGTGCACATGAAGCAGCGAGTGAGCGCCAGCACACACACATTATGTACATCTCGACATGCGAAAGTGTTTCTCTATATGTTTTCATCAAAGTTGTTCACTATACCTATCCATCCACAGAATTTGTAATGTAGTCAAATGTGTAAACTTCCTGCGCTTCTTCCTTTAGAAGCCTCTGGGACAAAGCAGCTGCATTAATGCTAATGCTTTAAATAAAAGTGAAACCATCAACAAAAGCCCAACCCCTTCTATGTTTACAAATACAAGCGCAGCTGTTTAGAGATCATTTCTGATTAATGATGTCAGAGTTTACCAGTATTTTGGAATGGATGTGTAAACGGTCTTTTCCAGAAAAATTCCGGAATGTCCTCGCCTGTGTGAAAAGTGCTTTTTTTTTTATTTACCGGTATCACTGTGTGAAAGGGGCTATTGACTGTTTAAATCATTTAAATAATTGGCTGTTTTAAATAATGGTTTACACTACACAGCATTGTTGGTTTACAAATAAATCTAACAAACATAATCCTGTTGCACTACTACACTTGATTTTGGTTTTATTGTAAAGAAAAAACAAGAAAGCATGTTAAATGACAATCTAAAATGTATTATGGCATTCTTCAAAACATAAAGATATTTTAGTATTCAAAAATGTTTTATTGTGGTTATGTTTTTAAATGAATTGGTCTTGCACTTTTCATATTATGTGTATTAATTCCAATACTTTTACCATAAACCAACAGTATATGGTTAATATTTTAGAAACTATAGAATATGTTGAAAAAATAATGCAATGAGTATGTTAACTGGTGAGTTTAGGAGTTAAGAAATGCAATCCAATTGTTTTTTTCCAATCCAATTTTCTACAGAAAATGTACTGGCAGTTTGTTTCAGGATTTTGTACCATAATATAAAACACCAACCCAGACAATAAATCACTTAACATTATTAAACATGTTAATAAAAGTCACTTTTTCCAATTTTCCTGGTTAAGTCTTGTTGGAAGGAAGATCAAGGTTTCTTGATGCAATTCAAAAGCAAAACTAAAATAAGAACATAAATCATCAAATACGTTAAACTGCTTATTTAGGGATGTTTTTTACAGTGTAATTTGTGGCATTTGACTTTTTTGTTGTTTTGGAGCTGATTCACCAAAGGATTTAAGCTGTATTTATATTACTGTACTGTATGTCTATTGCTGAGAGCAATTTACATGGTGTTATTCCTGATTTTATGAGAATAATTAGATATATTGGAGATTTTCATTCAATTATGATTCGTTTGATTATATTTCATATATTAGGCGAACAGTAGTGATGTTACAAATCACTTCGATCATACATTTGACACAATTTTCTAGTGAAACCAGGTATCGGAATCTGTATTGGTTTTCCCAGAATCACTTGATCCTCAAACGAATCTTTGCTTTCTGTCCTGTTACATGTGCGCTTCATTTTGCTTGTCAGACCCCAGATTTGGCTCTGGTTGATGGGTTTGTGATGTGAGTAGGGAGGTCTGTGTGATTAATTGAGATCGTATCAAGCATGCGCAATGTCTAAACAGCGGGATTTTTTTTTTTTTCGGGTCCCGACTGATACTTGTATGCATACCCATAGTATGCTGTTTGAACCAATAATAACACAGTTATGACAGGAGACTGAGCTTAATGACAAATAGCCTGCATAAACAGGGATGATGAGTTCAGCACAGGACAACTTGGTGCCCCAAAAAAAGTCAACATCTATGGTGTGAGATTACTTTGCATACAGAAAGGCTAGGGTATCGCAGACCAAGGTAATTTATGTCAGTCACCTGTCAGTCACATATCGTGCGTGTAAAGCGTGAGGCGCGCCACTTTCTTTAGCATTATCAACACGCTTTGCGCTCGCACTCCTTTGTCATGGGTAGGTGACAATCAACCATTTGATGTTTTCAACTGGGCACACCTGGAGCACGTGCACACATCGCTCACATCGCCGCGTACTTCCATTGGAAATAACGAATTTGTGCTTGCAAAAGACACAATATATGAAAAACACTGCATTTTATGGCAGCATTACAAAGAGGTCTATGATCTATGCATGGCAAAAAAAAAATCTGTTGACACGTAGAAAAGTACACGCAACTATGGATATGTGTTCAAGCAGAACATCTGAGACGGTGCACACGCACAAAGTAGCGTATTTATTTGTTTTGTCATAGGTTTGTCCTAGACACATTTTATTATACAAACACAAAGAGACAATTTGTTACATCTTTAGTAGGGCATTATTATTTGTCTGCCTTTTGTCTGTTTTAGAGACGTGTTACAGGTCTTTGATAAAGATCTAATTATTTTCCTTTGGAGATAGGTTTCAAATTTATACTGTAAAACGTCTTATTGTGATTAAAATCAGAATTGCAATACTGTAAGACAGTCAGGATAGGTTTCTTTTGCCCATATCGCAGACCCCTACAATGTAAAACCCAGTGAGCTAATGGTTTGTTGCAGTCGGTGTCCTCAAATGGTTTTCCGAAATTCAGTTTAGTTTTTTGATTTTGCCTTCTAACGTTTATAAAAAAACATTAATCGAAATAAAACTATTATTGCGTCCTATCCGACCACCTTTCCAGCAGTATGCACTTGTTCAACTGCAAAGCTCAGTTTTACATGAAAATTAGTAAGAGCATGTACTGTAACGTGACTTAGCAGCATGAGACGTGCTTCATTTATTTATGTGTTGTCGATTTATTCATGTTTTATAAAGCACGAGCAAGAGCGCATGCTGTTGTGCATCAGCTTCTGAGACGAACGGAGCACACACATGTGGTCATCTTAAAGTGTGCGTCTAAATGGTCAAAAACACTGTAAAAACGTGATTAGTTACTTAAAGCGAGTCAACCAATTGCCTTAAAAACAGCAAGTTTACATTGACTTAATTTATAAATTATGCTAACTGTACTCACTTATTACAAGTCAACTAATCCCTTTTTACAGTGTCAGACTATTTTATTCCATCTGCTTTCAAATAATTACTGTAATTATTCAAATATTGCATATTTGGTGCTTCATTAAGTCTATCAAATCTACAATTAATATAATAATAAAGGTGTATTGGGAAAAAAAAAGTGATTATTTAAAAAAAATTTTTTAAAGTGAATACAATTTGCATAGTTATAAAAATTAAGTCAACTCAGCAGTTCCAATTTACAATGGGTTTACTTTACATTATTTTTGTAAAGTGAACTTGCTGCTTGCAAGGCAATTGGTTTACTCGCTATAAGCAGGGTTCATACAGTCATGGAAAACCTGGAAAAGTCATGGAGTTTTGACATGGCATTTTCCAGGTCTAGAAAATATTTGGAAAAACAGAAAAACCCACAAAGTTTTGGAAAAGTCATGGAAAACAGATATCTATATACTTGAATATAGGTTATTTACTTCTTCTCTGTCCTTGGCCAATCATATACTTTCACATCATTAGTGCGTTGTAAGCATTATCTAAATAAAGTTTTCATAGATATAAATATAAAATGAAACGAAATAGATTGTTGCGTGTTTTACGATATGCTGTAATAAATTTGAACTTGCATTGTTTTTCTTTTACCACGCATATGTAGACATTGCATGAATCATTAGGTCATAATAATTTACTGGAAAGTCTTGGAAAAATCATGGAAAAGTCATGGAATTTTTGAAGTAAAAATGTGTATGAACCCTGTATAAGTAACTAATCACTTATTACAGTGTTTGTGTCGTTTATTGATTGTCCACATTAATCCTAATTTATTATGAAGACTTAACTGAACATAAAGAGTTAAGAATGAAACTGCATGTGAAAGTGAAAACATTAACTGAACTGCATACTACATCTATAGTAGGAACCGGAAAATTGCATATGTCATTGGCTGTTTTATCCAATAGTCTTCATTATATGTTCCTTTGTGTTAAACAAAAGAATAAAAAATAAAACAGGTTTGGAACAAATGTAATGGATGAGTTAAATGATACAATTTTGGCCGAACTATCCTTTTAACTCGTACCTAGCAGTCAGCTAAAACTTTAAACTTTCCAGTTACGTGTCAACAACAGTCATTACGTTAACGCAACATAATGTCTAGTGACTGGTTAAACTGAACCATCGGTGGCTAGTTAATAAGAGGCAGATTGAAGTAAAGCATTGAAAAAAAAAAACTGCACAGCTCACCTGAGTGATTTCCTTCTAGAGTTCTCTAATTGACATTGATGGATGTGAACAGATTTGCTCGAATCCATTGGAGAACCTTTTTAGACAAAATGGTGTGTATGTTACACTGATGAAAGCAGTTTGTGTTCTTCACACTTACCTTAGACCTCCCATGGCACTCCTCCTCACCAGATGCACAGACGGTTTACAGTACATTGCTACATTGATGGGCCTTTTCAAGTACTGTCTCTTCATCCTGTCTTCATCTTCTTTTCACTCAAACGTATGCTCATACTGAGATGCTATAAGGAGAAAGTCGACAGCTGGTTTTGCCTTTGAACGTAATTGGAACAGCTTACAGGTGTGATCAAGGCTCAACACTTCTGCTGACCTCCTAGTCACCAAAAAAATAAAAGGGAAATGATTCTAGGAATACTGATTTATATTTGAAGAAGTATTTGTTCAGTGTGGTGTTCAGGGCTCGTATGGGTGCTGGAAATCCTTGAAAATTCTTGAATTTTAATTTAGTGCTTTCAAGGCTTGAAAAGTGCTTAGACTTTGAATATTGTGGTTGAAACTTTTTGAAAGTGCAGCTGTGTTGCTTTCATAGTAATATATGATAGTAGAGAGTTTTCTATTTAAACATAATTTACTGTGGTTTTCATTTGTGTTTTTTTGCATGTTTGTCAAGCTTAAATGTTTCAGATTCATTCATTAATTTTCTTGTCGGCTTAGTCCCTTTATTAATCTGTGGTCGCCACAGTGGAGTGAACCGCCAACTTATCCAGCATTTGTTTTACGCAACGGATGCCCTTCCAGCCGCAGCTCATCTCTGGGAAACATCCATACACACTCATTCACTCTCATACACTACGGACAATTTAGCCTACCCAATTCACCAGTACCACATGTCTTTGGACTTGTGGGGGAAACCGGAGCACCCAGAGGAAACCCACGCAACCATGGGGAGAACATGCAAACTCCACACAGAACTGCCAACTGACCCAGCCGAGGCTCGAACCAGTGACCTTCTTGCTGTGAGGCGACAGCACTACCTACTGCGCCACCCTGTCACCCAATATACTATACTATACTCTACAGTTACATTTGGTAGCACTTTGTTTCGATGGTCCATTTGAGTATTAGTAGACTGTCTGCTTAATATCTGTTGATACTGACATTCAACAGACATTTAACTGACTATAAGAAACTTTGCAAGTACGTGTCAACTTACACTAACCCTACCCCTAACCCCAACCTAACAGTCTACTTATAATCTAATGAGAATTAGTTGGCATGTAGATGCAGTGCAACTTATAATCAACAAACGGACCGTCAAAATAAAGTGTGACCTTACATTTTATTTTAAGGTGATGTATGGTAATGTTTTGGGTGTCTCCTTTGTTACACCCATTACAGGTCTTTCAGTCTCTGCTATTGAGCTGATGATATGAATCAGATGTGTTTGGTTAAGGAGACATGGAAAATGTGCAGAACTAGTGGTCCTCCAGGAACGTGGTCGGTAAACTATACTATACTATACTATACTATACTATACTGTACTGTATGATGCGTTGATATTTATGTATTTAATTTACCACAGTTATTAAGTGCTAGACAAGTCTGAAAATGCACATGGAAAGTGGTTGAAAACTGTTTACTGTGACTTTAGAAAAAAAGAACCAACCTTGACTTTTGCAAACAGTTATTTTGAATCACGCTGGTGAATATCTAAAACGGACTTTTGTGTACAAGCTTTTGTGTATCGAAACCAATATTTTAATATTCAAACTAGCATTACTCATGCGATTTTTACATTCATGTATTTGCAAAGAGCAGGATATAAATGTGTTATTTTTTACGATTATCTCAACGTATAGTTCGAGTGAAACTTGTCTCTGTTTGTCTCTAATACCATATCACTGGAGAAATGGTTGAGCATTTTGTTTACTAGTTGGAGAGGTGTTTGCTTGGTCAAATGAAAGAAAATGGCTCTGGGCTTATTTCAGAGCTTCTGCAAGTTGGCAGGATTTGCGATAATCTCACCTTTTGTAGTTTACCTTTGAAATGTCTCTTCCACAGTTGTGAATCTCTGTGCAATTATTAGGGTAAAGCATAATCATATTTAGGTATTATCCTTCTCAATGTATGCAGTGCATTTTTCTCAAATTACAGATAATATGCTGATTTCCTCCATTTTCACTCATCTCGTCTGCCGTCTCTGAGATCCACACAGTATCTTTAAATACTGTTGAAGGCTATAACACACAAAGGATCATTGTGGCTAAAAGTGTGTCAACTTTTAAAAGCTCAAACTGTAATCTTAGATGTCACGTGAGACAGTAATACAGGTTTCAGATGTGTAATATTTGTTTAAATAAGGGTAATCCCTTTTGTGCTTGATTTGTTCCGTCTTTACTGTAATATACTTTGTTACACTTTACAATTAATGCTTAATCATTATGGAATTACATAAGCAAGCACTACACAGCAAAAATAAGCATCTTAATATAATAAATTAATAAATGATTTAAGAAGATATATATTAGAAATCAAGTCAAATGATCTGCCAGTGCAGTAAGGTAATTATACTTAATAAAATTAAGTGTGTTTTTCCTGAAAGCAAGCAAAATAATCTGGCACTGGTGTAAGCTTTGAAATAACATTATTTTGCTTACTCCATTGGCTGATTATTTGGCTTGGTTTAAAAGTGCATTATGTAAGTTTGACACGCAGTGGTTGAGCAAGGTATTACACGCTTGGTTCAAAACACACGCAAGCGCAGGTTACCAGATTGACAACATCAACAGGAGCAAGCTAAAAGGCTGATTTAAGGCTGATTTAAATTGTGTTCTTAATAAAAGCTACTTATCATGATAGAAGGAATATTTTCCATATTAAAAGGAGTTTTTTGTCCTAACCAACACCTGGCATTTCTATTTTAGAAACGCTTCTATTTTAACAGGATAAACTGACAGTGTTGACCTCAGGTACACCTCATGTTCTTTATTCAGTGTTAAATGCTAATAATGTGAGTTTGAAATTAAACTTTAGAACTCATGACCAACACATATGAGTGATTCAGCATGTACATTTAATAATCTAAAGAGGTTTAATATGCATTAATTTGCTTAAAACCTCACCATTTCGTTGGAGTACAGTAAGGCCCAATCCCAATTCTACCCCTTAGACCTTCCCCTTACCCCTACCCCTCGTTTTGCGCGTTCACGTCAAGGGGTAGGGGTGTCCCAACTCTCTTTAGCTTGAAGGCGTAAGGCTAAGCGCAAGGGGTATACACCCCTTCGAACGAAGATTTTTCAGGACCACACTTAAAACGGAGGGGTAAGAAAATAACCCAGAATGCACCTGCCTCAGCGGCAGGATAGCTGAACCCGGAAGTAAGGAGATCCACAAATTAGTATTTTTTGTCATTATTACGAATTTTTACGACAAACAAACATGTTTTAATATATTCATAACCGCGTTTAAAAAAAACAAAAAAAAAACGCTAAATTTCGCGATCTATAATCCATAATCATAACTCATGTACAGCAGTCCCACAACATTCTGTCACTCGATGACACTGGAATACCCTGTCAGTAATGTCTAGTGGCTGGGAATGAGCTTTTTACAGTGTCTGCTGTAATGTTAATGTTGTTTTTGTGTGTTTACATTGATAAATATGGCCACTGTGTAAATACACAGTATAGTTCTGATCTTATTACCACATTAGATCGTTATGATAACATAATATACGCCTTCAGTGATTTCCTGAAGATAAACACCAAAAAATAACACAACTGGAATAACTGCAGCAGTCGTGATCGTCTGATCTCATATGAAGCAAGAGATCGCGATGACATGTGATGACTTGTGCAGGTGTTGAAGTGGTATCCCAATTCTTAGGGGTAAGTTTTGAAGCTCTTCCCCTAAACCCTCGGTGGTAAGGGCCAAGGGGAAGCGGAAGGGGTAGGGGTACAAAAGTAGAATTGGGATTGGGCCTAAGTGCACTATTCTGTGCTCCTGAATGGCTGTATTTAAATTTCTGTCGTGTTTTGTCTGGTGCAAAAGACAGCCCAATTGCTTATCACTGCGCATCTCGCCATGTAGAATGTTGTTAGGACACAGGATTACAATGTAACCTGCTCACGTAATGTTTGTAATATCTATTTGCTAATTAATAACCACCTCATGTGAAACTCAGAATCTGCGTCTCACTTCAGAGGCTGTTACTGTCCAGCGGAGGTCACATTTCGATTGAGGACGCACACTTTAAGACACTTTAAAACATATTAAAATATGCTATTTTTCATCAAGGCATGCCGGGGAGCTGAAATATAATTGGCTAAACTGGCATTGGGGGGGATAAAGGGATCCAAACAAAGACGGATGTTCCAGCAAGGAACGCACTTTTCCAAAGCAAAATATCTGACATTATTTTTCAGATGAACAAGAATGTTTACTTACCATGTTTCTTAGCCTGTGTCTGCAAACATATTATGATATTTTTAATACTTTAGAAGAGTCAAAAACTTATGTACAGCACCTTTAAGAAAGAAAATCACTTCATTATGACTTATTTACGAAAACAAAAACAGTTTTGCTTGTCTAGATAATGCTTCTTGATTGAATAATTTTTAGATATTTTGACAAAATATGGCGACGTTCACACTGCAGGCAAATGTGGCCCGAATCTGATTTTTTTGCCCTTATGTGACTCGGGTCTTGACAGTGTGAACAGCCCAAACCGCATGGAATCTGATCTTTTCATGTCAGATTTGTGCCACTTTCATATGTAGTCTTAAATCTGACACAGATCTGATATTTTGCAATGCGACCGCAGTGTGAATTGTTATGTCGGATTTCATGTGACTTTTACATGATCTTTGAGTGACATGCGTCATCATTCTGTGCTGCAGACATCATCTACTCCTCAGCAGCTGCAGATCAGCACACAGGGCGATTATTTTACCACAGAAACTTGGTTGTTCATTTAAAAAAAAAGATTTTGAAGGCAAAACTGGAGCTTGTTAACCAATCTGGTTAACGATTAGGGCACGGGTTGATCGCGAAGCTGTGTCGGGGTGTGTTGCGGGGATCCGTGCTCAAAGGAGACGGCACTTTCATTTTAAGGACGAACTTTCTGAGAGAATAAAGTGCAGGTGTTCTAACACCCAAACCAAACCCCCTTTCTGCACATGTCTGTTGTTTATAACGACGTAAAATGAAATAACTCTGCAAACAGAGATAAACCAACTTCGCCTTCACAGTTCAGTCTGCGGCTGCTCATTAACCCTTGATGAGTTCACTACACCAGTGGTCAGATAGACGCGCACCGCTGTTGTCATAAATTACAAATGATCAGTGTTTTCAATCACAAGAGACTTATTTTAGGTTTCAAATACACATTAGCAGTAGCAGAACAACCATTTACAGTTCATGAAATACACCACGGTTGTCTGTGAAAGGGGCAATAATTACATTAAGCATAACAACGTGCTTCAGTATACACATTGTGTGGATAATTAGACATTCTGTGCTGTCCGTACCTGCACTTTTGCGCATGCGGGTCAGTTTAGGACCAGATCTGTTCACATTGCAAATCTGATATTGGCCACATTTATAACAGCAGTGTGAACAGCTATGCAAAAATATCAGATCTGAGAAAAAATCAGATTTGAGCACTAAGCCTCGCAGTGTGAACGTAGCATGAGACAAACTCTACACACTAGATACAAGGTTGGTCTTTATATTATGTCTCTGATTGTAATTAAGCTAATTTTGCAGGTAAAATACCTAGCTTTACGTTTTACTTACTAAGAAAAAAAAGGTAAATAATCTTAAAACATGCTTGCACAATTTGATCTTGCATGGTATTATACAGTTTTCTTATAGAAAGTTCATTGAGATTTTTTGACTTGAAATAAGTTCAGTTGAGTTTATTAGTACCCATACTGTAGGTAGATGTTTTTGATGAGGTAAGTTGGCATTTGATACAAACAGTTACAACAAATTATATCACATCATCATAGATTCCCACAGAAAACTAGAAAAAAAAGGAAATAGTTTATAGATCCTAAAATGTTCTAGTTAATTAAGGGCTACAATGCTATTTCTATAATGTTTTGTCCTGTTACAGGAAATCTAAAATACCTTGACTGAAATAAAAATTATGTAACCATGTTAAACAATGTAAAGAAGCATGAAAACGATAAATACATACATTTATAAACAAATGTTAGACTTTTTATAGTAATTAAAATAAATGTAACAGTTGAGTTGTAAATATTACAATTAGTTATATTAGCCTTAAGCTTATCAGAACACTATTGCTTTGATTTTACATATATCTATGAATGAAACATTAATGACTTGAACATATTAATTAAAGTATTCACATTCCACTGCATTTTAATAAAGGCGCACGAAATCTGGAATGTCTCTTTTACTGCCGAGAATTTCAGCTAAATGGAATAAATGACTTTTCAAATGGCAGGAAACAAATCAACCTGTAAGCTCAAGGACGATTTCACTTAACTCTTGTCTCAGCACTTTCTGCAAATGGCTGGAGTTATGATACCGAAAAGCCTTTTTTTATTTTAGAAAAAAAAAGGGAACAATTTCATCAAGAGCCTCTCGCCATTTTTTATTTTTTATTTTTTTTCCTGTGGCATGGAAGACCATTACACGTTAATCATTATTACATTAGCACCTCATTATGGCTCTGGCCCTCTTCTTTGCACAGTAATTATTGGAAGTGAAAACCCTGGTGTTGATCGAGTGCATGCTGGAGGTTACCACACTGGTTGGAGGATAGATTAGCTGTCAGACCTGGATGAAGTTGGAGGCTCAATAGGTGACCAAGCCAAACCTGGTTTAGCTTCCCGCTGTGGTTCCACAATAGCAGGGAAAACAAAGGTTAAATTGGTAGGTAATTATTGCTACATTTTAGTGACGGTTGAGTGAATTGCTACAATACTTGGGGGATAGGTTTATGTTAAAAACTGGATGAAATTGGTGGCTCAGTAAATCGGATTTACCTTATTTAATCCCAAATTCTAATATTATATTAAGTATCTAACATAAACTGCAAGCCTTTTATGTTATGTTGGGTAAATTAGGTTATATTTTGGTAAATTAGGTTATAATTAGGTTTGTGTTGGTCATGGTATGACTGGTAGGAAACAGCAGAGTCAGATTTGCATGACTGTGTGTTTGTGTGTATGTGTGTACATTTGGATGGGTTAAATGCAGTATAGGGATTTTGATTGTGGGACACCAAACTTACACACTCCACATTATTTTCAATTGATTTCAGTTACTAGCAATTTTAATACTACCGTTAATAATAACAATAATAAAAGTAATAATTAATAATGTTATGGATAAAGTACATTCAGTAGGTTGTTATTAAGACTTGAAATAAATGGATAGCTGGAAGAAACAAAAACAGCTGATGGAGTATACACTAACCTGTGCATTATTCCGGCACTAAACCGTCAAAAACCATGGCATGACAGACAAACAGATTCATATGAATTTAGATTTATATGGGTTTGAAAGTATTCACTGACCGTCAAGGTGATTTGAAGTTCCCAGATGAGCCTGTGTTATTCAGCGGTTGTTATTATACATTGTAATATTGTGAATGCCCAATCAGAATCAAGTCAGCTGTCAAATAACTTAGGGATGAAGTACGTTTTGGTTTTTATCGCAGAATAAAGCCTGACAGGCTTACCCGCTTACCAAAGTGCATAACTGTTGTATAAGTCTGAAGGGCTTTATTCTGCAAAAACAACTGTCCTGTATGCCCTTTTTCCTGCTTATTACATGGCTGCTTGCCACAAAACATTGTTCTGAGTCATAATTGTTGTTTTTTTAATTCTTTAAACTCGAAGCTAACAGAAATGAAAATGGCTGAATGGTGCATACACTAACCTACATATCGTGCCAAACAGTCAAAAACTGCATGTAAACATTGATGTGAATTTATTCATTGATAGTTAAGTTGATTTGAAGTACACAGATGAGACAGTGTTGTTGTTTTTGTTATCTGGGAATAAAGTACTGACTCATCTATCAAAAGTATTCAGGAGAGCCGTGTGATACATTTATACAGCACATTTCTGGGAGTTCAAAGTGGCTTACTGATTTGGGGGGAATCTACATTTGAGAAATGATGAAGATGTAAATAGATGGATAGAATAACTTACAAAAATGGATGATATCAATTGTTCAAGGGGTGACCAACCTAAAATTGTTCAGCTTACTATTAAGTGTCTACTAAAGTGGAAAAACAAATGTATATATACTAAATGCTTAGATTGGTGTACAAATATCACTACATTTGAGTGGTATTGGGTGTGTTACTGCATTGATTGTATGACAGATTTACTGTTAAAACTTGATGAAACTGGTGGGTCAGTGGTTGACCAAGTTTGAGCAACACTTGCGTGGTTAATGAATAGATTAACTGTCAAACCTTGAATGAAAATGGTGACCAAGCCAAACCTGGTTTAGCTCAACATTGGGTGTCCACAACAGTGGAGGACACGAAGGTGGGAAAGCTTGGATTGGTGGGTAATTATAGCTATGTTTGAGTGACAGTTGGGTGGAAGGACTATTGATCTAGCTAAGATAGACTAGAACAAGTGTGGGATTTCAGTGTCAAGGTAGAGGTGGATTTGTTGGAGGCTTTCGAGGACTCTTGAGAACAAACTGACCTGTTGTCTGGCTCTAAGGATGAGGGGTGGAAGGGCATCCATTTATATCATGACATTCGACATGCATCTAATCAGATCATCATCTTCATCTGACCGTCTTCTCCTCTGGCTCTCGTTAAATGTCCTGCATGCTCTCTGATCATCCTCTCTGTGTCCAATTAGAGCCACAAAACTGACCCTTGCTTCATGATTAGATTTGCTCGTACTTGAGCCGTCTCTGTCAATTGGTAGGTTGCTTTTGATCTGAGCTATTATACTTTTGTCCTCATTTTGAATTTCTGTTTTAGGAAAAGTGTTTAAATCATGAACAGTACGCTCTCAGAAATAAAGGTATATTCAAAAAATGACTCCAAAAAATGTTCAGATTACGTATATAAAACAAGCTTAAACAACTCAATTATTGAGTTTTTTAGGTCAAGCTAATTACTTTGTTCAATCCACTTAAATTTGTAAAAACCAATAAGTTATCTTCTTCATGGTGTGTCAACACAAATCAATCGGTGTGCTTGTTCAAACTACTTATGCAAAATTTGTTGAAACACAATTCTTAATTTCTTTGTGACAACTTAATTGTTTTATGTTCAGTCTGTTTAAGTTTGTAAAAGACATAAGTTTATTTAATAATAAGTTTTTGTTGAGTAAACATGAATGAATTGTGTGGAACCCATGATTTTTTTACAGTGTGGGCTTTTAAAAGGTACACTTTAGTATGTATGACCTACTCATACCTGCAGCTTCTCCACAGTGGACATCGATCTTTCTCCAGCCTTTGGCACTTAGACTGCATCTCTGCACAAGAAGTTTGGCCAGAGGAGAAATGGTCAAGCCTAACTGAGCCTGGTTTCCCTCAGGTTTTTTCCTTTACTTTTGTCAATTGGTGAAGTTTGTTCCTCGCTACTGACTTGCTTTGTTTTTGTTTATGCATCGATGTGTTTGCTCTTAAGCATTCGGACCTCCAGCTGTGAAAATTAAACCACACTGAAGTGACTTTTAACACTGAAAACTGGACTGATAGTTTCAATTTACTAGAACTTCTATGTTAGGCTATATTGACACAATCTACGTTGTAAAAGTGCTATAGAAATAAAATGAATGAGTTTAATTGAGTGTAAAGGGAACATATTAGTACTCAAAGAGTGCTTAATAGGAAATAAAAGTAAATATTTGTACCTAAAGGCTCCATCTTGTAGCTTAAAATGTGCTAATTTAGTTCCTAAAAAGTACAAAAATGTGAAGCGGTACTGGGTGGCTCAGTCACAGCTTTTGTACCTTTCTTTCTGAGAGTATGGGTTTGACTTGCCTTATCTGTGATTTGTGAAGTTTCATAAACTAATTTCGAGAGGAGCTCGTGATCTGATTAGCACGCCTGGCTGATCATCTGTAATCAGC
Source organism: Danio albolineatus (assembly GCA_903798035.1). Taxonomy (NCBI): domain Eukaryota; kingdom Metazoa; phylum Chordata; class Actinopteri; order Cypriniformes; family Danionidae; genus Danio; species Danio albolineatus. The sequence continues at coordinate 1,159,323 of CAIGQQ010001014.1, forward strand.
AATAATCCAATCAGAGCGATCCAAGCTTACTATAAATGGATCAGTTTTTTTCCCTACTACTCCATCTTTGTTTTGGAAGAATCCCCCCTTCCACCCCATCTCCTCCTTTTTCCTCTCTTTTCAAAAGGGGAGCCTTTGAGACCTATCTGATCTCGGATCCCCTTATATGCTTATTGACTGGGCGGGAGCCTTGGGCTCAAATATCTCCGAGCTCAGGGTTCTCTCCCGGAACAGCATGCCAAACCTGCTATAAACGCTAAGAATATCTAAGGGCGAACTCTTGAAAGCTTGGTTAAACTGCCAATTATTGGAAATTCATCCAGTGAATTTTTAGTGAGGAATTTAAAATAGGTGACACGGTGGCTCAGTGGTTAGTGATGTCGCCTCACAGTAAGCAGGTCGCTTGTTCGGGTCCCGGCTGGACCAGTTGCCATTTCTGTGTGAAGTTTGCATGTTCTCCCTGTGTTCGCGTGGGTTTGCTCCAGGTGCTCCCCCCCCCAGTCCTAAGACATCCGCTGTAGGTGAATTTAATAAACTAAATAGGCCATAGTGTATGTGTGTGAATGAGTGTGTATGGGTGTTTCCCAGTACTGCAGCTGGAAGGGCATCCGCTGTGTAAAACATATGCTGTATAAGTTGCCGGTTCATTCCACTCTGGCAACCCCTAATGAATAAAGGTACTAAGCTGAAGGAAAATGTATTAATGAATAAATGAATTTACTATAGCATCTAATATGTAATGCTTAGCTTTTTTATTTTCCAATTATTCAATTATTGAATTGCAGTGTAACAATGTCTGATTAATTGATTGGTTGGTTGGCTGGTTTGTTCGTTGATTGGTTTGTTTGCTGGTTCGTTTGTTGATTCATTCATTGGTGCGTTTGTTGGTTTGTTCGTTCATTCGTTCATTGGTTCATTTGGTGGTTGGTTCATTTCGTAGTTCATTCAGTGGTTCGTTCGGTGGTTTGTTCATCGGTTCATTTGGTGGTTTGTCTCTTGATTTGTTTGCTGGTTCGTTGGTTGGTTCCTTGATTATTCATTGATTCGTTTACTGAAGCATTCATTGATTCGTTCATTCATTCAAGAATAAATCTGGTGTACTTCTTTTTTAGTAAAATCTGGAAAATCTCCTGAATCCTGAAGAGACTCAAGGGTGATTATTGTATATTTGCTGACTAAATACAGTTGCTGCTGCTGGTAACGCATGATTGGTCAGGAGGAGTTATTAAATTAAGATGAACGACTGTAACTCACTACGTAATCATAGCATTATTATTATTATTTTGCCATAGCTGCACAGAGAATGAAATGGCACCACAGCAAGCATAATTATCACTAATAACTATTAGAAAGAAAGGCATTATAGCATGTTTATTCCCCAATTTCTGTTTAACGGAAACTAGTTTTTTTTAAAACACACCTTTAAACACAATAGTTTTAATAACGGATTTCTAATAACTGATTTCTTTAATCTTTTCTATGACGATAGTACATAATATTTGACTAGATATTTTCAAGATACTGAACAATTCCTTATTTTGTTAAACATCATTTGGGAAATGTATGAAAAAGAAAAAGGAGGGTGAATAATTTTGAACTCATCTGTATGTTTGGATCATGATAGGGGATTTGGGTTGAATATAAACAGCGTGACGCGTCAATGTATTCCATGCAGATCAGCAGATTTACATAACATGATTGATTATGTTACTTCAGCCCCAGTGCCAGCTAGCTTTGGTGGTTCCCGCCAGTGTGGATCATGGCTTGGCACCAGACCACCTCCTTCCCCACATCCATCTCTTCTAATGACAACCCGCCAGGCCATTTATAGGTTTATAGGGGAAATAAGCCCATCTCAGCACTAGACTCCTTCCCAAAACCACTTCATCACTGACATCCGTTGCACACATAGAATTTGTGCATTTGTCTATGCTATTTACTGTAGCATTTGCATATCCGTCCAGAAATATGCCAACTGATTGGTCAACAAAAACTCAAATAAGAAAACAGTTGTGTCATTGTAGATTGAAAATCATTGTATATTTTTTTAAAAAGTCTAATTTAAGTGCCTGATCATAGATGATTTGAACATTGAATAACCTTTGTAAGAAAATTATTTGTGATTTCTTTTATCTGTGAAACATGTTCAAATCTAATACCTAGATAAGTTCGTAAGGCAGGAAATTACAAATTTGATTAACTCTAAAATAATACTGGAGGAATATCCCAGACATGCCCCCTAAAATGTGTAGCGCCTCCTAACCTTTCAAAAGTTATGTTAATCATTATTTAAGATTATTAGTACGTTTTCACAGGTGCTTCATACTTTATTCTTGTAGCTATTTGTAGATAGATGACTTAATTACATGATAAAAGTGAAATGACAAATTTTACCATCTTTAAAATAATACTAGAAGAATATCCCGGACGAGCCCCCAAAATGTGCAGCGCCCCATAACCTCTAAAGAGTTAGATTGTTCATTATTATTTATTAGTAAATATTGTGTAACATAATTAGTAAACATTATGTTAACACACATTGTTAATCATTATTCAAGAAATGTGCCAATCGTACTGGTCAATACAAACCCTAGATGCGCATTTCCTAACCTGTTCTGTCTTGCTTTTCAAACAGTTTTGACTGGCTTATTTCACCACACAGTTGTTGTATGCATTATGTAACATTTGCAGTCTGAGAGGCATCTGAAGCTATTATGCAATTTTTGAGGTGAAATCTTTTTTTGGTTCTGGGTTACAGAGGCTCTCGGTCTGATCTGAAGTGACGGTGTTGAGGTAAACAGCTCTTGAAGACTTTTGTTTTCATGGTTTGGAGGATAAAAAGACTGCCGTTGGCATAGGTCAGCAAGTGTGGTCGCAGGAAAATAGTTCCATAAGTCTAGTTTATTATTTTATTTATTTTTATTTTTTGGCTCCAGCACTGTGCAACTTGTCATCTGTTGTATATTTTGGTGACGTAAACGCTCCGGCATTTGATTTGTGCATGCTATGAGAGGAGCTGGTGGGAACTTTCATTGCTTTTGTCAGTGTTTGTCATGTCATTGCAAATCCATCAATGTTTCAACATACAGATTCATTATAATTGGTTAGAATTACAGTCAGTTTCTGTCACAACGACATAAAAGGCCTCCAAAATTGTGTTTAGAGAAGCATCAGTCAATCAAAAGGAATTGTGATGTCACAATTTGTGCTTCTCAAACAACAAAAGACTTTTTGTATGTATTTCAAAGACTTGTTTCTAACTTTGAAAACTCTTAACTTCAAGGAAAGTAACTATTTTACATAGTGATAGAAAAGTTGCTGATTCATATTAATTTGAGTTATTTCATTGGTATGAAAACGCATGCTTTTTTAAAAGGAGGCGTAGCCCTAAACCCCACCCCTAAACTCAACCCTCATTGGGGCATCAATCAGCCTTTATTTATATAGCACCTTACTACAACCAAGGTTGACCAAAGTGCTTTACACAAATAAAAACTAATTTTACAGCACAAGTATAGAGCAAACAATTCAAAATCAATACAAGAAATTTTAAGAAAATACAGCAAAACATTAAAACATAGAAAAGTGTCAGTGCTACTTTACATTAAAAGCAAGGGAGAAGCAAATTGTACTAAAATGTATAAAGAGACTGTACAAACTCATACAAATTAGCCACTAAATCAAATAAGTTATGAATTGCTGTGAAATTGTGTCATTTATACACTGGCCTACGTTTAAGGATAAACTAATAATATAAACACTAAACATATAAAGTAATAAGTATTGTTATAGTACTGTATAACAAGTTTTAATATAAACAATGAATTAATGTACTTCTTTAGTAGTATTATATGCTGTAATATTAATATAGTATGTAATACTGTATTACTGTTCTTACTACTACTAATGCAAACTGTAAATTTTTATATATGGCACATTTGCATTTTTGTAGTGGTGTGCGCAGATAGTTGTTACTTAGAATTTTATACAACATTTAATAATTATTTGTTTACAACAAAATGTATACCTTGTGAGTTTTTAATCTTATTGTACACAAAAGGTCAACACATTTTCCAGTAATTTTACTGAAACTGATATAAAAACGTAAAAGTCCGCTTCTGAATGGCTAAAGAAAAGCAAAACAAAGACTTTGGAGTGGCCTAGTCAAAGTCCTGATCTGAATCCAATTGAAATGTTGTGGCATGTAGACTTACAGTTACTATAAAAAGCCATTTTCAAATATAATACGCAAATAAGTTAAAAAGACATGAAATGACAAATTTTATTAACTCTAAAATAATACTAGAAAAATATCCCGGACGAGCCCCCAAAAATGTGCAGCGCCTTATAACTTCTCAACAGCTACGTTGTTTATTAATATTTGAAGTATTCATAGTTTATTAGTAAATATTCACAAGTGCTTTTATTCTTTATTCTTGAAACTATTTGAAGATAGATGACTTAATGATATGTTAATCATTATGCAATGTTACAGTGCACAGCATTTCCCCTTTGTAAATAAAAAAATTGAAGCAACTCTCAGTGAATATAGACAATATGTTTTGGTGCATTTAAACAAAACTTTAACATAATACATTTGAATCAAAAGAAGATGTTGCATAGAAGTAGAGACAAACTTTAACAGTTTACTACAAAATAAGTCAATTTATACAGTAAGTGCATTTAATATTTGTTTGTGGGTTTTTTTATTTCATTTTTTTCCTGATTATTACAATTGTATTTACTATTTTTCCTTACCAGATCCACTTGAGTACTAATATTTGCACTGATCTTTGTTAGATTACTTTCGAGTCTTAACTTTGATACTGACTAATGCATAATATACAAGGATATCTTATTATACAGTATAGCATATCGCATCTTATTGAAAGTATTTAAAAGAGAGATATGTAAGTGGTGTACATGCTCAGCACTATATAATACAGTGTTACAGAAGTTGTAGTATGGTCACTAAAATAGAGTTGGAGCTCTTAGTTTTGCACTTAAAAAGCACTAGACTTATGCTAATCTCCAACCTGGCTTGTTTTCCTGGGATTTCCCACATAACACTTTCTCTTGGCTTAGATTAAAGTTACTTTTTTTTCCTTGCACGTGTGACATTTGAGTACTGAGCCAAATGAGAACCAGCAATATGTTCAACAGCCTCTAGGGGTTAAGGTTATTTAGTATCTTCTATACTTCACTCTGCAGTACTAGAAGTGGAGGAAGTTGTTTTTTTCCCCCCCATTTCATTCCACAAAAAGACAAATGTTGCAGTTTACTAATGTTTCAGAAATGTAGCCTTGCAGTCACAACTCAAGCGGCTGGGGAAGCACAAACACAATCTGAATTTTTGAGTTATGAAGATCATGTTTTTGTTATGAGTAGGGAATTGGAGAACAGAGTTCGCTGCGCAGCTTTGTTAGGATGCACAACTTTGGAGATGGTTTAGTGTGTCTTTGATCCTCACTGTTTTGACAGGTTTAGTTGAGTCGCAAGCAACTCTAGATTCACACGGCATCCTTGCGTACGTGCTTTTTGCCCAACTCTGCTGAATCTTTCCAGTGCTTCACAAACAGTATACTTGTGTACAGAGTTACAATCTGTTTACGTCATTGCTTTGCATTATTAAATAATTAATAATGCTAAGCAATGACGTATGTTTGTGATGAAAACCATTTAAATGCAATACAAATCATGTCGTGATAAGCATGAATATAAGCTCACTTTTGCAGTATGTCACCATCACAAATTGCATCTCAAGTTCTGAATCTGATATATGGCCCAGTCTCTGAGGGCTTTGATAAGCTATAACTAGGCCCACACAGAATCTGCAGCCACCATCTGCGGTTGCATTACTCCATTTTTTTTTATATTTATTTGTGTAAATGTGCAAAAATTAAATAATCAAATAATAGGTGTGTGTATATGGTGTGGAGGATTTTAGCCCACTGTTTTGCAGACTTGTTTTAATTGAGCCACATTGGATTGTTTTCGAGAATGAACCACCTTTATAAGGTCATGTCACAGAATTTCAATTAGATTTAGGTCAGGACTTTGACTAGGCCACTCCAAAATCTTCATATTTGTTTTTTCAGTTTTCAGTCTTTTCAGTTACTATATCAATTTAAGTAATAGTATTGCATAATGTGCAAATGTGTAGACAATTTGTGTACAATTAAAGTCATAAAATTCAAAAATTTATTTGTCTGCACGCCACAGCATCTCGATTAGATTCAGGTCAGAGCTTTGCCTAGGCCACTCCAAAGTATATATTTTATTTTTTTTAAATTTTTTTACTTCAACCATTCAGAGTTCAATAACAATAAGATTGAAGTCATTGAAATCTAAAATTTAGCTGTCTGCACCAAACCGTCTGTTAGTTTTTTTTTTTTTTTTTTTTTTCAAGATCTGAGGTAAATAATATGCTGCAGCTTTCAGTAGTATGGCAGTACTTGTCATGTAAAATGCAGTTCAAACTCACATCGGTAGCATTTAGCACTAAATACAGCACATGCATGTAATAAGCAGCTGAAGTGATCATTGTCTTTGTAGTTTATGCTGTTGTTTTGCTGTTTCTAAACTGTTTCTAAAATAGAAATGTCACAGTTCTATACACCTTATTGTTTTCTCATGGAAATCGACAATCAAAATTGAAAATCATGAAAATTTCTCATTGGTGTGATGTATCTTATGGCAAAATAATTATTTAAAAAAGTAAATAAATGAACACACTTAAAATTTCAATGTGAATATAAGAAGCAAATACTATTGCATTTTTGTATTCATTTTAAGGTGCATTTTAACCTTTGGAACTACTGTCCTTCATTTATTCGGGTTCTTTAGAGTTCTTTACAGTCACTGTATCTATAAAGGGAAAAAAAAACAGATGCTATTGTTCAGCTGAGAGTCAGTTGCTCCAAGATAATTGATTCTGACCTCAGTGGATACCATTATCCTCTTACAGCCATATTAAAAGAAGACAACTTTAGCCTGGTATTACCTTTGGGACTGGCCAAGATGGCACGGACATGTCTCTTAAAGGTATAGTTCACCCAAAACTGAAAATTATTTCATAGTTTACTCACACTCAATTGATTTACTTTTCAAGCCTTTCCATGTTTCTTTGTTCTGTTGAATTCTATTGAAGACATTTTAAGAAATCTGAAAACACCATTGACATCCATAGTAGGAAAAACAAATGCTATGGAAGTCAATGAAGGTTACAGGATTCCAGCTTTCTTCAAAATATCTTCTTTTCTGTTCAACGGAAGAAAAAAGTACAATAGGTTTAGAACAAGTAAAGAATGAGCAAAGGATGACAAATGTTGAGTTTTGGGTGAAGTTTCATGAAATATTGCTGCAGAATTACTAGTGATTGTAGTGAATATTTTGTTTGGTGATTATAGATTCTTACTTTGTGTCTTAGTAGGTTACTAGGGTAACTAATAAACTAGCAACAAAGGCCTAGCACATGACTGTGGGAGTTAAGCCTCGTTTAAACCTTGACGTAATCATTGTGAGATGCTGATGTTGAGAGGGAGACACTGATATGAACACATGAGTGAGGTGGTTTGAACTTTGAACTTTGGTTCTGAACTTTGCTTTGGTTCAGTGCAGCTGAGAATGTCCTGCTCCAGCATATCCCAAATGGGCATTGTTGGATTGAGACAGTGCAGTGCTACCACTGAGCCACCATGCCGTCCTACATTTGTGACTTGTTAAAATATTAAATTACTACACATAAATAAATATGATTTAGAAATATAAGCGCATATAAAAAATGATGAGTCAAAATGGTCATAATTTACTGGCCCTTTACTTGTTCCAAATGTTTATGACTTTATTTCTTCTGTTAAACACACAATAACCTATATTTTGGAGAAAGCTGTAAGCATTATCCTCTGTAGTATATGCTTTTCCTGCTATGGAAGTCAAGAGTTCGAGTTTTCAGCTTTCTTCAAAATAACTTCTAAGTTAAAAAAGGAACCACTTGATGTGAAAGTCATTTTAATAGGTAAAATTTTTGTTAGATAATTTTTTTTGTTCTTGTTTTATATTTATAGATATGCATTTTTATTATTATTTTTAGTTTTTATTTATTTATTTTTTCTTTTTTTGTTTGTATTTTCATTTAGTTTAGTTTAGTTTTGTTTTCGTTCCATTCTTTTGTTTTCTTTTTTCTTTTTGTTCCCTTTTTTTGTATTTGGTTTTGTTTTATTTATTTTTTGTTTACTTTTTTGTATTATTTTTTTGTTATGTTTTGTGTTTTGTATTAATTTTTTGTTTTGTTTTAGTTTTTTGTATTTTTATTTTTGTTTTGTTTTGTGTTTTGTATAAAAGCTTTTGTGTTGGTTTATTTTTTGTTTTTGTTTCATTCTTTTTTTCTTTCTTCCATAGTTTTTTTTTTCCATTCTTTGGAACAAAGATTGTTTCGTTTCGTTTCGTTTCGTTTTGTTTTGTTTTGTTTTGAAGGTATGGAATTAGTAAATAGTTGTTTCAAAATAGTTGTATTCAATGCATGATATAATGTTAATAAAACCAGAAGTTTAGGCAAGTTTTCTATGAATCTTTTGAAAAAAAAATAATCTTTTATAGTTTAAACGTGCTGTATGTACATTTTTGATTCTTTTACAGCATAAAAATGCCATAATATATTTGCAGACATTTAAGAAACATGCTAAGTGAACATATTTGTTTATGTGTAAAACAGTACCTTTGAAAAATGTGCTTTTGGTGTCGGTATCTTTGTTTTAGTCTCTATAACCAGCCCACTGCCAGATTATCCAATTATATTTCAGCAACTTATGTTACAGCATACTTTTTTTTAGTATGCCGCGTACATTGAGGCAGAAGGCTGCCTCAATGTATGCGGCTGTGCCCAAAATTGCAACCTTTTCAGCACAGTAGCAGCCTCTGAAATGAGATCCAGATTCAGAGTTATGAAAATAATAAGGGGTTCTTAATTGGCAGATAAGTCATATATCACAAACATAAGCATTAGCTTACAGTGTAAGCCTCAATTGTCAGGCTTGCTCGCTCCTATTTATGTCATCAATCTGGCAACCTGAGTTGAGTGATCGGGGGAGGGGGCCACGTGAAAAATCCTCTCCAGTATTTTGAATTTAGACCTCAACACCTAGTTATATTAAATGTATTTCATCTTTAATTTAATTTTAAACATCCATATCACTGTTGAAACCAATGCTGCAGAATACAAATGACATTGGTGGGCTTTAATATCAGGGTAAGGATGCAACAGCCTGGCTCCGCTTAGCACAGATAGCTGATAAAACAGCCATTTGCTCTCCAACTAAGGGAATGTGAGCAAATGTGTGGTATATTTCTTTCTTCCTTTTTTTTCTTTTTTTTACAACATTATCTATATGAGTGATAAAGCATGTCAGAGTCTTTTTACACCACTGCTGTGCAGAAGAACATGTTAGTACGTCTGGCAGGCTGGAACTGATAGAGCTGGATGGATGCGACACCACAGACTATATACACTCCACTTGGGTTACTTTTAATGGCGAAAAGTGCTTTGATTAAATATGATCAGCCTAGCTTAGTCATGGAATAAAATCACTGACTTCCTGCAGCAGACGAATGTATATGCGGCTGACGTATATGGGTAGACAGATGAATGCAACATTGTTATAATAATGTACTGTTGATGTTAGACAACAATGCAAAGCCAACTAGTTTTCGTGTTCGTCATCATCTTCTGTGGTAAATAAAGTGTTTAGTAAGTTGTTCTCGTGAGAAGATTTTATTTCCGGAGCGTCTGTTCATCATACAATATATATATTCAATTCAATACATTTCGAGTTTATTTGTATAGCGCATTTCACAATAATTATTGTTTCAAAGTAGCTTTGCAAAGTGCACATTATTGCATTACAATCAATTCAGAAAATGTGAGGTTATTAATTACCATAGCTTTATTGGTAACTAATAATTTTAACCAATTAACCATTAACTAATATTTTTTAAGAGTTAAAGTTATTTGTAAACATAGTTAACCTGCAGTTATATAACAGGTGATGTCCTTGTGTATTTGTTTATTAAATGTATCATTTGCACATTATTTATATTTGGCAGTGATGGGAGAAACAAAGTTTGAAACTATTGAACGGATGGCTTTGGAATATGATTGCTTGTTTTGAAGCATTCGGAACAGCATGTGCTAAGGACACCTGCTGGTCAATACTGTGTAAATGAAACTAAAATGATATTTTATTAATTTTTCAAGGCTTATATATTGTTTGTAACGTGAGTGACTTTTCTATTAAGGCCAGCAAGAGATTATTAACTATTATTCCTGTTAATTTTACAAATGTATCATCAAAAAACTAAAACAAACTCGTAAAACTGATATGAAATCAAGTAAAAGGTATGAAACCTGTTCAGATATTCGACACTAGGGGGTGATCTGAGTGAACCCGTGCAATTCATCTGGATGTTATAATACACCGATCACCCCAGATAGAGAACTATTACATTTGTTAAATGTTTCGAAACTGTAATGAAATAACAAAGCTCAGTTTATTGAAGTCCTGCGACACTGCTAATTTTGATTCAGATTTGAAATTAAAAAAAGATTCATAAAAAGTTTTGCTTCACGAAGTAGTGTTTTAAAGGCATTTAAGTTCACAAGGCGCAAGTTTATCAAAAAAAAGTGAAATAGTTTTGTTACACAAATGCATCGATTGACTTTATAAGATATGCATTGTATGGGTTTATTTGACACATTTCCCATGCTTTTGGAAGCTTGCAAACACAAGCCACAATCCCAAAAGCATTATACAGCACGCAAGAGCCAGAATAAAATGAGTTTAAGCACAGTTGTGTGGCAATAGTGTGCTAATATAACCAGTTTAAATGGCATTCTCCCTTTGTACGTGTCATCAGAGGGAGAAAATCCTGTCCATTAGTGACGATCTCTCCCTCATTAGCATGGACATACCTGAGTGAGAAGCTACTGTTTTGAATCTGCTGCTATGGTGACACACAGGCAACTGAAGCTCCGCCCTAAAAAAGCAGGTTTAATTTTTTTAAACCATTTTAGGGTCAATATTATTAACCCCCCTTAACCCCCTTTTTTTATTATCTACAGAACAAACCATCATCATACCATGATTTGCTTAAATAGCCTAACTTTACCTAATGAACCTAGTTATGCCTTTTAACTCCAATTTAAGCTGAATACTAGTATCTTTAAAATATCTAGTCAAATAATTTGTACTGTCATTATGGCAAAATTTAAAAAAGAATCAGTTATTACAAATCGGTTATTAAAACTTATGTTTAGAAAAAATATTATTTCCATTAAGCAGAAATTTGGAGAAAAAAAATATACAGGGGGGCTACTAATTTAGGAGGGCTAATAATTCTGACTTTAACTGTACATCAAATATGGCCACGGAGTGAACAGACTTTCCTTGAAAGGATTTGGTGGAACCCCGTCGAGAGAACAGTGTGAAGAATTAATGAAAGCAGAAAGACGCACGTTGACACGTGAGCAGAGATAACTCAGCATGCTGTGCCAAGCATCGCCCAGTCTGCCCTGCACAGGTGCTCTGCCAGCTTGCACATACCCCGTCCTGCTGCAAAGCAGCTGCCAAGGGACGTCCAGAACCAGAGCACCGCAGTGTGAGACAGGTGAGAGATGGGAACGGTGTGCCACTTTTCCCAGATCATCACCAGGAACACGTTCATCACCCATCGGTGTGACATAGAAAAGCATCTGGCCGCATGTGGAGAGACATGGCTGTAGAGAGAGGGAGGAGAAGCTGTTAGTATGGGAAAGAGCTGTAGGTGTATTCGCTGAGAGGAAGAAAAGAACACGCTGGAGATCAACACATTTCTTGTGCTGGGGATAGCATTAGTATGTTGTCAAACTTTTTTTTTCTTGTGTCCAGGGGGCACACACATCATAGTGGAAAAACAAAAACAGATTTCTTTTTGTATTTTTTGGCTTTTCCATTTATTTTCTGTGATATTATTATTATTATTATTATTATTATTATTATTATTATTGACAAATGGTTTTTAATCCTCAGTTATCTCATTATCTTCCCAAATTACTGTTAAGTGAACCAGATGCTTATAATTGCTGTCATATTAGATGTAAAATGGTTATGATTATTTTGATCATTTTACTGTAATTTGCTGGTTTGTTCTGTTCAACAGGATCAGTGTTCATGTATTATTAACAGTTCAGTTTTGTTTATGGTAACAACCTTTCCTTACCCAAACCACTGTTTACAGTGTTTGTCGTTTTTACTTTGTAATATTTCTATTATTTGATACATTTTGTT
>CAIGQQ010001014.1:1172042-1182807 GCA_903798035.1 Danio albolineatus
TGATGACGGCTATACAGTGTTGTTTTATATTTGATTATTCAATTTGTCTACATGAATACTGCTAGACTGCCAGAAAACCATAAGGCACTGTTTATTTTACTTGTATTTTTGCTCTACTGTGTTCATCAATACATTTATGTAGATGCACTTCTCTACAAAATCATCACAATCAGTCTAAAATTAAGATATTTTTACCTAAATAGAGCTATTCCAATCATCTGGTGGAGCTGTACTAAATATCGCAATATGTATTCTGGAAGAAAGTATCAATGTCAGGTTTTTTCCCCAATATTGTGCAGCCCTACTGTGGATTAAAGCTAATAATATTGTAAATAATGTTCAAATTCTTACATTGACCGATCGTTTCGCTTCACAAGACCTCAGTGTGTCTCTTCACTAGCCAAGGCTATTGACCTTTTTCTCCGCGTACGTGAATCATTTTGGCTCAAGACTTCCAGTCTCATTTACTTTCATTCATTGTCAGACATTTAAAACAGCTTGTTTTGCAGCTTGATGTTGCAAACTGATATTTTCTTATTAGATTAATCTACTTTGTTTGTATAGTCATGCAAACACTTATTTGTAGAGCAAGTAGTTTGACTGTTTTCTGCTGTTTATTATTCCTAGTCATTTCTCCCATAGGCAATGAAATCGGAAGTTCTAAAACAGTCACAAATACGAACGCACTTCCGCATTGAAGAATAAAGTCAAGGTTTGGACTCAGTTGTCTGTGTTTATGTTTAATCAAAAAACTATAACCATTTACTACCATTATATAAATCACCAAGAACCACAGATTCAGCTCAAAATCTTTGTTACGTGTTACTGGAAAAAAAGTCACTTAAAATTGACTTTTTGGAGTGAACTATGCCTTCAAGTGTTGAGATGCTCCTCATTTGGAACTTAACCAGCAGGTATTCAGGTAATGTGTAATTTATGATGTGTTAGAATATTAAAATGTTAGAATTGTTGGGTTTTAACTCACCTTTAGTAACAAAAATATGTGTTGAAAATTGCTGAGACAGCAACATGTGCTATCCAAGCATCCTACCATTTTGTACATGTTGCTAGATGGCATACAGCTGTGAATACTCACTGCAATGATTAATAATTTTACATTAATATGAGGGTTAGGGTAGGGGTAGATGTTCATAAAAGACAATTTTATGTGTAATTTAATAACTAATATGAATAATACTCAATATAATTACAGTTTTTACATTACTTTGAGGGTTAGTGTTGGGGTAGACGTTCATAAGAGACAGTTGTATGTGTAATTTAATAAATAATATGAATAATGCTCAATATAATTACAGTTTTTACACTACTGTGATGGTTGAAGTAGGGGTAGGCGTTAATAAAATACAATTTAAAGGGTTATTTAATAAATAAAATGAATAATACTTGGTATAATTAAAGTTTTTTACATTACTGTGAGGTTTGGGGTAGAGGTAGACATTAATAAAATACAATTTAAAGGGACATTTAATAAATACAATGAATGATACTCTGTATAATTACAGTTTTACATTACTAGGAGGTTTGGGGTAGAGGTAGACATTAATAAAATACAATTTAAAGAGAATAGTAATAAATAAAATGAATAATACTCTGTATAATTACAGTTTTACATTACTAGGAGGCTTGGGGTAGAGGTAGACATTAATAAAATACAATTAATAGATAATTTAATAGGTAATGTAAATAATTCTCGTTAGCTTCCAGCCACAGCTGTATCCCTTCTAGCAGCAGCTGTATTCATCACAAGTCAGTTGAAAGTGAGCAATAATACCTTAATGTCCATGTGAAATGGAAGATGTTAAGAATTTTAGTTCAGTATGTTGATGTACTTCTTGCTGAAACTGAATATACTAAACTAAAGGTATAAAGACAGTAGTTAAGAATATTTATTTATTTATTTATTTATTTCGACTTTGAGTACTTAAATTCCTGAGCTGTATACAATTGTCAGCGTGAGAAATGTCAACGGTGGTCCTGTCTTTCAAGCTGACAAAAAAGGGAACAATTCTGCAATGAATCTCAGGTCTCTAATTATCTCTATTGTTTCTTCCTGAGCGAAGGCATTTGAGTAAAATCTCATAGTGTCTAATTATACTTGCATATGTGCCACAGTATTTGCATGCATATGGAAGGAACAAGCGCTTGCAGTATTTGTTATAAATGTAATAGAACGATTAGCAGAAAGCCACCAGTGTGCGGTGAATTAATGAAAGTGTTTTGTTTCTTATTATCACAGGAACGCTTCTGGTGGAGAACATGCAGATAAACGGCAGAGCAGAAGACCCTGACAGGACCATCTCTTTATCTTTACGGGACAACAATGACTACTGGGTCATTCTGGACCCGGTCAAGCAGCGCCTCTATCTCAACAGCACTGGACGAGTTCTGGACCGAGATGTGATTATCTTTTTGATTTATATACACGTCTGAGAGTGCCATTGAATGCTAGTAGTGCAGAAATTACACACTTCAGCTTTAAACACGGGCATTAGGAATGCTTATATGTAATTGGTTAACCAAGAGTAAGAGTTTTGACCAATTAACAGGCAAGATTAAACATTTAAAATGTAATTTAGGTAGCTTTTTGCTTCAGTAGTTTTTGCTGAATAGTTAAAATACAGTTATTATGCTTATTCATGTAGTGTGTAACGGCTTGTGAATATAAAATTTTTAAAAAGTTAAATATTAAATTGCACAATGAAAAAAGGTATTGCCTCTCAAAAGAAAATATTAAAGATTATGAACTGCCTAAAATATGTAGATAGGTCCCAATGTTTGTATATACACTATTTGACAAAAGTCTTGTTGCCTACGTTGTAGGAACAAAAAAATAATAACTTGACTTCTTTTTGATCTTTGATATCAGAAGTGGTTTGTATAAAGGCACCACGGTGGCGTAGTGAGTAGCACGTTCGCCTCACAGCAAGAGGGTCGCTGGTTCGATCCCCGGCTGGGCCAGTTGGCATTTCTGTGTGGAGTTTGCATGTTCTCCCCGTGGTTGCGTGGGTTTCCTCCGGGTGTTCCGGTTTCCCCCACAGTCCAAAGACATGCGGTACAGGTGAATTGGGTACGCTAAATTGTCCATAGTGTATGTGCATGAATGAGAATGTATGGATGTGTTTCCCAGAGATGGGTTGTGGCTGGAAGGGCATCCGCTGCGTAAAACAGGTGCTGGATAAGTTGGCGGTTGATTCCGCTGTGGCGACCTCGGATTAATAAAGGGACTAAGCCGAGAAGAAAATGAATGAATGAATGAAGTGGTTTGTATAAAAGGCAAAGGCCTCTCGATTATGCTTATACATCCCTTGATTTTTAATTATTTAATTAGGACAGTAGGTGACAAAAGTCTTCTCATTTAACAGAAATAATGTACAGTATAAAATAGAAAGTCATGGTGCAGTGGAAAAATAATGAATATTGTGCCATGACTCCCATGAGCTTAGACGACTGCATCCAAACATCTCTGCAATGACTCAAATAAGCGTTCTTGCAGGACTCCCAGAGTTCATTAAGATTCTTTGGATTCATCTTCAATGCCTCCTCCCTCATTTTACCCCAGACATGCTCAATAATGTTCATATCTGGTGACTGGGCTGGCCAATCCTGAAGCAACTTGACCTTCTTTGCTTTCAGGAACTTTGATGTAGAGGCTGAAGTATGAGAAGGAGCGCTATCCTGCTGAAGAATTTGCCCTCTCCTGTGGTTTTTAATGTAATGGGCAGCACAAATGTCTTGATACCTCAGGCTGTTGATGTTGCCATCCACTCTGCAGATCTCTCGCAGGCCCCTTACTGAATGTAACCCCAAACCATGATTTTTTTCTTCACCAAACTTGACTGATTTCTGTTGAATTCTTGGGTCCACCAGAATCTACCTTCTGCCACTTTAACAAATGATCAACTTGAAGTCTAGTTATTTGTTGCTCTTGACAACTGTGGTTGATGACAAGACTTTTATCAGGTAGTGTAGGTATTAATACATAGCATTTAAAGCTACAAAGCATGCGCTTTTGCATATATAGTGACTAAAGCTGACATGTAAAATATGAACATATTGAATCATTTAAAGCATTATTAACTTGTAGATGTACTTTTGACATTTAAGAAATGGTTTAGATTTCTAGGAACTAAACAGTTTTACCTTGAAAACTTAATAGTAGTCAAATTATTGCAATATAAAAAATATTATAAATCAATAATCTAATTCAGGTATAGTCCACAGCGACTGTTGCAATCACAGTCATGAGTTGCAAAACACTGTAAAGCAGACAAGAGGCAAAAACTGCCATGAAACCTGTATACAATTTCTTAAACTTTAAACTTTTGACTGCAGGTATTGACCTTTAAGGTCTCTGTTGAGGATGGAGATAAATGCTGCTGAATAATAGCTTAAATCAGCATCTGTTCCATGCAATTTTACGTATTCTAAACATTTACATTATAGCACACGTTGTTGCTGGTTCATTGTTTATAACTGTTTTACTTTTTTGTGTTCTTTATGTTGCATCTTTTGGTATATAGTATGGTTATAGAATATTTGGTTCTATATATTTATTACAAGATAAATAAGGATTAAATAATTGCATACATTTTATTAATTTTATCGTTAAAGTGGAAAAATTGAGTGAGCTTGATTTAATAAATGTGATTGAAAACTTCAAAGATCCACAGAAGTGACAATTTCAATCATTTAAAAATATTATATTAATATTAATTCTAATAAATTAAATCTTATAAAATGTGTTTAAATTGTGAATGTCGTGATTGTAGCATTCAGGATTCAATGCAGAACTCATTTGCAAAGTTGCTAATTAGTTTATTATTGGCACATGGCAATTAGCATTGAACGATAAAGCGTTAGCATTCTAATCTTGCCTGATTGGTTAATAGTCATTGAGAAATTTGCTGTTTGGTCAAGAAAATCAATCAATCAACCAACCAATCAATCATTCAACCAATCAACAAACCAATCAATCATTCAACCAATCAATCAATCAATCAATCAGTCAAATGTATGTCCATACCTGTGAAAAAAAAATATTTTTTGTTGCTGTTTGTTCAAACTACTTATTTAAAATAAGCCGAAACAACACAATTCCTGAGATTTTGCTAGGACAACTTAATTGTTTAATGTTTAATCCACTTAAATTTGTAAAAAACTTATAAGTTAACTTAATTCAATAATGTTGTCTCATCATAAATTGATTTTGTGGAACCCAGCTTTTTTTTTACAGTGAGGATTACAAAAACGTATGCTAAAAAACTACAATTAAAAAATAAAACTACAATTATCAATAAAAATCATTATGTCCATACCTTTTTAGGATAAAAATGAGTGATCCTAAATCATTAGCTATTTAAACTGCAATTAGCAATAAAAACTAAAACCAAAATAAAATAAAGTAATAAATTAAAGTCAGTTTGGTTTAGTCAGAACTGTAAGACAACAAAAAGTTATTCCTTCGAGCTGGGAAATCTGTTGATCTCAGCATGCGCTTCCTAATGGCCGTTATAATGGAGCACAAGCGAATGGTCATTTTTAGATGGGCCTGTTGAAATGCACACCATGCAAATGAACTGCTCGATTTGTCTCTCCTCCGTTCTGTCTTCCAGCCTCCCTCCTACATCCAGTCCATTGTGGTGCAGGTTCAGTGTACTAATGAGCTTGTTGGCACGGTGATCCTACACGAGGTGCGGATAGTCGTGCGGGATCGAAACGACAACGCCCCGCGCTTTCAGCAACCGCGCTACTACGTGGCCATTAATGAGGTGAGTTTCTATTTAACACAGCTTCTTTTCTTCTTCTTTTGTATTCCTAATGGCTTTTTCCATAAATTAACGTCATATACAACACTGAAGTCTCCTGCATACTGGAGCTTAAGCTATTAGAAGTTAGTTTTTCATTTTTTTCTGCCAACATTTGCCAGCTGTAATTGGGAAATCGGATTGCGTCTGTGTAATGATTAACCTGCGCTCTGCGGCCACTTTATTAGGTACACCTGTCCAACTGCTCGTTAACGCCAATGTCTGCTGCAGTGATTTGTGACCTCTTGGATAGGTTGTGGCAGCACAGTGGCACAGTAGGTTGTGCTGTCGCCTCACAGCAAGAACGTGCTGGATAAGTTGGCGGTTCATTCCGCTGTGGTGACCATGGATTAATAAAGGGACTAAGCAGAAAAGAAAATGAAAGAATGGATAGGTTGTCACTGCACTCTAGGGGTAAATGCTAAAAAGAGTACAATTCCAAAACAGTGCCGATGACATTGCATATAATTTACTGACAATACACAAATTAAGCAACAAAAACGTACCATAATAGTGGCTTTTTCATTCGTTTCTGTTATGTAGCTTCTGGAGACACATTGAAGTGTCCTGCATTCTGGAGCTCACGCCATTAGAAGTATGCAGAAGCGAGTTGGTTTAGCTAAATCTGAACATTTGCCAGCTGTAATTGTAAAATCAATCAGTGAATTGTGCCAGTGTGATGGTTAACCCATGACGGGGTTATTTTGCGCTAAATGAAATGCACTTGTGGGCTTTGGAGCTGAAACATTTAGCCGTTAATGTTTCTCTGTCTTTGACTGCTGTGTAATTACCCCAGAAGTGCTGTAGTTCACTGAATAAATCTGCCACTCACCTTTTGTGACTTATTCAGCTTCTCCATGTTTTTTCCACTGCAGCTTAGTGCTGGATTGTGAATTCCCGTCACATTGAGGGTCTGGGAGCACAAAATAGGCACTTTGATTGATACCTGTTTGTGGTAAACTCTATCTTTCTTTCTTTTCTTTTCTTTCTTTTTTTTGGTTTGTTTCCCAAATCACAGCAGACAAATTCATCTGTCCATCTGATTCATTCAGGATCAAATTAAATTAAAATCAAATCACTTTTATTGTCACATCATCAGCAGCACATGTGCTATGATGAGTGAAAAGCTTAGGTGCTGGCTCCAAATACAATGACAGTGCAAAATACAGACAACATACTCCCAAAACAACATACTCCCAATATATGGAAGACTATGGATTTAACTTTTTTCAGATATTTTATGGAGATACTGTATATTAGAACGATGTTTTTGCATCGATATCGCGCTGTGTGCATCCACAAAAGTCACATTGCAGGATCTGCAATGTTGAGATAGGATTACAGTTGATCAGCAACAAAGGCTGTACAGTGTTATTTTACATTACATTTGATTTTTTTACTTTGTTTACTGTAACAGAATATCTGACTACTGCTTGACTCTCCGGAAAACCATAAAGCACTGCTTATATATCTTATTTACTTACGCTTGCAATTTGTTTCATTCACTCCGCTACAAAAAAGGTCCAATCTAAATGAATGATTTTCATCCAGATAGAGCTATTCAAGTCATCTGCATAGCATTCATATCACAATATACAATCACAGCAAATTTAAATACAACAGTGTCCCATTTTTTCCAATATTATATATGATAAAAGACATTAAAAAAAATTGTCAGGTAAATTTGCAACACTGGCAGGTTAATACTCAGTAGTGACAAATAGCAATCCCTAATTGTAGTAGCTAAATACATAAACATTTGATATGTGGCAAAACAGAAATGTGTAACAAAAGGTTTACTTTCTGAATGAGAGTTCAGTGTTGCAGATTTCATGTAAGCCTGCTATTTTGTTCACAATGCATTGCCTTATGTGACTCTTACTGTTAAAAATGCTGTCCATTTCTGGAAATCCATTAGCTGTTTTATTTTCTTCTTCTTTTTGGATTAGCTTTCAGCTAAATAACGGTTGTTCACTGTAGAGCTGATGGTTATATTTTGTGCATTTTGCAATAATGTGTTCATTTGTTGATGTGTTCATTTTATTAAATAAATTCATAAATGTTAGCAATACGCTTAGTTACAAATATACAAAATTGTCATATTTACATATATGTATATATATCTTATTAGTATTAGACAGTAATATTTTATATATAAATATAAACATTTTCTCAAATGTATGATTGCATTTTTATTCATATATGCATAATAAATATGCACACACACACACACACACACACACACACACACAGACACACACATATCATGCACTTACAAACTTGTGTTTTGGATCCAGATGATCGTGATTAATTGATTGACACGTGTATATTCTCTGATCAAATGCTCACATCATATATCAATTGTCAAAAGTGTGGTGACAGTAAGGAGTTAAAGTGCGTTTACTTTAGTTTTTTGTTTCTTAAACAAGAATAAAGTTCATCCGTGTCTTCTGAAGAAATAATGAACAATGTATTTTACAAAATGACTAAACGCTCTAACAATTGCTTTGCTCATTGTTAGATGATAGTAAATGAGTTAACATTACCTTATTGGAACCTTTTAAAGGTCCAGTGAAGCGAAAATGACCTTTTTAGATGTTTTTAGATGTTCGATGTGATCAGTATAATAATCTTCAAGGATATCTATAAGCTAGTGTGGTACAAAACAATGACAAAAATTGCATTTAGAAGATATAAAACCCCTATAAACATGTACAGCTTGTAGTTTGTCACTTCCACCTAAACCAGGGACGTCAAACTCAATTCCCTCAATTCCTTCAGTTCCAACCCTGCTTCAACACACTTACCTGTAGGCTTTAAACAAGCCTGAAGGACTTAATTAGTTGGACCAGATGTGCTTAATTATAGTAGGAACTTAACTGTGCTGAGCTGTGGCCCTCCAGGAACTGAAGCGGATTGCACACTAGGATGCGCCACTCACCACCCCGACACGGCGTGCACATGACAGTTAAAAGTATCGCACACCAGTTGCGCACATTCGCATGCTATTTAAAATGAAACTAATCAGATGGCGCTCTGTGGCGCGGCAGAAATATGAGTCATAGCTGGGTGCCGCGGACAGCCCTTAAGCATACCCTTATAGAAATATATATTTAGAAGGTCACACTTTATTTTGATGGACCGTTTGTTGAATTTAAGTTACATTGCAACTAATTCTCATTAGATTAAAAGTAGACTGTTAGGGGTAGGGTTATTGCAAGTTGACATGTACTTGAAAAGCTTGTTATAGTCAGTTAAATGTCAGTTGAATGTCAGCATCAACAGATATTAAGTGGACAGTCTACTAATATTCAAATGGACCAATAAAGTGTTACCGCTTAGAATTCTAAAATGCATGGTACTTCGTGACCTTTGACACATGACCTAAATGGAATAGTCACCTCATACTTTAGTTTCGCATTTAATCTTGACCAATCAAATGCCCTTCAAGACCCTTCTCATTTGCTTTTCATTTGATACATCAGAGCTCAACCACTCTAACTGACGAAACATTGATGAAACGCTCTCAATGATGAAACAAAAGGCTATTGGCTATTTTTAAGGGGAGGAGCTTATTTATGCCCCACCCTCTTTTCGTTTTTCAGTTGAGATTGTCGAATATTGAATACAAATGCGCAGTTCAGAGCACTTCACAGGACCTTTAAAGCAAAAGAAATGCTATTAATAAAACACTGTGTTGTCCAATAGCAATACATACAAGCAGCACCTCGTTTCAACAGCTACGTGCCTAAATTAGCCCACATACTGTATAAGAAACGTAAAACTTTCTGAATGACAGTCAGTGGTGCAGATTTCGTGATGCATGTTAAAAATGCTGAAATCCATTAGCCCTATTTTTATTTTCGCCTTCTCTTTGGATTAGCTTCCGAAAGCATTCAACACGTGGTGTCATAGCGGGGACTGTTGGACCGAGCCTCGGCCTCCAGAGATCTTCTCACATTGAATTGACTGCATGGAGAGTGTGTGGCTTTCAGCTAATTGAGAGTTGTTCCCCGGAGTGCTGTCAGTAGAGATTTCCCTCATTAGGAGGCAGCTTCGGTGGCAGGCAGCCTCCTCTCGAGTGGCCTCAAAAAAACGGCAGGCTGTATTGCCCACTATCGATTTCAGCCGGAGTTTGAAACGTCTGACTGACGCACAGATAAGGGGACTAACACAGCTCAGTCCATCAGTCAACAAGCACTGCAGAGTGCACTATATAAGTCCGCCGAGTGCTGAAGTAGCTCGCCGAGTTTAAGAGAGACGGTGAAGTAAATAATAATGTTGGCGAACAATCGTTTGATGGACGTGTGGATTGAATCGCAAGCGCTTCTAAATGGCTAAAGGGTTGTGTGTGTGTGTGTTCAGTGAGCGGCTGCAGATGCTGTGCAGTTCTTGTGGAGAGAAAGAGTTCAGGTTAACTTTCCATTGATCAATGTCAGTAACTTTAATGTCCTTTTAGACTGGTGCTATTGAAATTGATCGAATGTCTTAAACAGTAAGCTACAAGATATTGTGCTGTAATGTGAATATTGTCAAGCTGAATACATTTGTCAGTCATTTTAGCCTTTACAATGTTTGCTAGTAGTTGTATTTTTATCGGTTTCACTTTGTTTAACAGTATAATGAACACTCCACTTTTTTGGGGGAAATAGACTCATTTACCTAGAGCAGGGCTCTCAAACTCAGACTGGCGGGGGACCATATCAGTGACTGACAATTCATAGGAGGACCCTTTTAACATTCTAGCTCATGAAAAAAAAGTAGAAACCTAATGTAATTGCACTCATAAATTGTTCCCCACAATATCAAAGCTCCTTTTTGTTTCTTGTACATACTGAAGATGTAGTTTAAATTTCTATGAAAATACTAGTTTAATAATAGGCATAATAATATTAATAATAATAATAATAATAATAATAATAATAATAATAATAATAATA
>CAIGQQ010001014.1:1182817-1194100 GCA_903798035.1 Danio albolineatus
TAATAATAATAATAATAATAATAATAATAATAATAATAATAATAATAATAACTATTATGTCCCAATCGATTGTTGCTAACCGATCGTGTAAGACAGTCATTTTCTGGAAGTGCATTTTTCTAGAAGTTCTCCTTTGTCAAATGCTACCTATATCTTTTTATAATTCTCTGGAACATATTTAAAATTAAACTGGAAGCACTTCTCTCTTTGTGTCATGTTCTTTGGAAGCCCAAATGCAGAAACAGAATTAAATTATCATACAGAAACTATTACATTACTGTGTCTCTGGCCACGCCCCTTCACTGCGTGGGGTTTGTGCGTGTGGTAAACGTCTGGAACCAGAAGCCCTTGTGATCTCACTAGCATGGGTGTATTTTTTTTGTAGTCCATAAACTTTGCATTGAACTTTGAGCTTATTACATTCAGAGATGTTGTTTATGTTCACACAGCTACATTACACATCAACCAAAGTTTAAAATATGATATTGTAGTGGATCACTTGTTTAAGCAGGACTTGAAAATGATGTCCAGGTAGCTAACCAATTAACATTGCTGGATAATATCATTGCTTGGAGAGTTGAAATGAAACTATTCCTTGAACATGTGGTGTTTATTTCAATGTGTTTTTTTTAACAATAGACAGTTTGCTTGGGAGCTCAAATAGTATAGCATTGTTCTTGTGATACAGAGTGGTTCAACAAAAGAGCAACAGCCTGTGTAAGAACAAGGTAAAATGGCTTGGGTGCTTGTGTACTGTTTGCTTTCCTAACACTAGGTTTAGCATTGGTGATTTTCATTTTTTAACACTTTTTTTCTGGATGTTTTGTAAGAAAAGTGCTGCAAAACTTATAACTGGAGCAACATATTTCAAGTTTTGCTGAACTATAGCCAAAGTGACATGTTTCTGGTGACTCTGGGCTGAATATTTATGTGCATTTTATGTAAGCAGTCTGTTACCCAGATAAATGATTGCACTTCTACACTCTCAGATATAAAAGTGCAAAACCTGTCAGGTTTAGGGGCTATAACTTTTCAAAAAGTATACATTTATCAGGTCCACATGGTTGAAGAGATATTTTCCTTAAAAAATGTATAATACCTCATCATTTACTCTCTCAAGTGTTTTTTTATTTTTTATTTTGTTGTTGAACACAAACGAAGTTATTTTGAAGAATGCTGGGATCTCTCAACTTCCATAGTAGGAAAACGATACTATGGAAGTCAATAGGTCCCAGCAACCAACATTTTTCAAAATATCTTCTTTTGTGTTCAACAGAAGAAATCTGAAATAGGTTTTGGACAAGTGAAGAGTGCGTAAATAATGAGAACTATCCCTGGGCCTTTAGGGTACAAATATTGGCAAAAGTGTACAAAATGTTGAGCACGAAATTGTAGATTTTGAAAAGGTACCACACTGCGGTTTATTTATAAAATAATTTCGAGAGGATAACGTGCTTATTATTGAACACGGCTGGTATCGCAACAGCTCCGCATATTGCACCAATCAGATGAGTACTGACTCTTTATAAATAACCACTCCACTCCAGTTTTCCACTCCGGTCATCTTTATCTTGAAGAATCCCCCCTTCCACTCCTTTTCCTCCCCTTCTTCTGATGGGGCGCCATGGCGGCCCAGTGGTTAGCACTGTTGCCTCACTGCAAGAACTCCACTGGTTCGACCCCTCTCCGAGCCAGTCGGCGTTTCTGTGCAGAATTTGCATGTTCTCCCGGTGCTTGCGTGTGTTTTCTCTGGGTTTCCTGGTTTCCTCCCACCATCCAAAGACATACACCCTAAGTAAATTGACTACTCCAAAGTAGCATCTTAAGACAACTCTTAGCCAGCTATATCTCAGCACGTTCACAAGTAAGGGAATTCTCAATACCTACCTGAGCTCAAACTCCCCTCTTGCCCTTCAAACAGGAGGGAGCCGGGGGATATTCTGAGTTCAGGGCTCTCTCCCGGGACAGCATGACAACCACGTTTTATTATCAATCATCAGCTAAGTGTGACCTCTTAAAATATCTGATAGTGTACTAAAACATATGCTATCAACACTGCAGTGGATATCTATCCGACACTGTCAGATCCACTCAGTTTATTGTGTCTAGAGGCTCAATTTTCATCACAGGCTGTTTAATAACTATGTTCAGGCAGCCTTACATGATCTCTTCATGACAGCAGACATGATGGTGGCCGTTTTCATCTTAAAGGCTCTCTGAAGCGTCTTAACTTTCTTTGCCGTTTTCTGTTGTCTTTTTTCCCCCTCAAATGTATGTTGTCAGAACATCTGAGCAGCAGCACAGGAACTAACATCTGAGCTCCCAGGTGCCTCCAGCTTCCACAACATACCCGTACCTATTACTTCCTCTGTTTCCTTTCACTTCTGAGAGCCGCTCCACAGCAGGACCTCATAATGATGGCCAGAATGAAAACAATGAAGAGAACGAGCGCTGTCGACTTTTACAAGAGCATGTCTATCAATCCGTTCCTTAGAGGAAGAGCTGTTTAACACAACAGTCAAGATGCTCGAGGCTTAAACTAGTCTGCCAACTTACCAGCAATATAAGAATCAAGCAGAAGATGATGAAATGGCCGTGTCCAATGGATGCAACCATCTGATGGACGGCCATTTGAGAGTGTTTTATAGACATTTAACGAATCCCTAGTGATTCAGATCTGAATCATTAACCATTTGATGTGTTCACTTACACCCGTGTGATTAGAATGTTCAGTGAGTCGCGTAATCAGCTGCTACATTCAAATCTGCTTTCCCTGGGGCTGATCCAGAGAAAAAGGTGCACGACGATTGTTATAAATCACAATTAATGTCTGTTTTCAAACAAATATATAGACAGACAGACATCAGCGTGCACACATCTAAGAAAATCTTAAAGGCAGGTGCTCGATCAAGCCAAATACAGTAACATTAATAAAATGAAGCCAATTTAATCATCTTTTGAGAGCTGAAGTGGCATCGTGCCGATTCTGTTTACTTTTTCTATTGTATTTTCAAACATTTATAACATTTGATTCAGATTTCAGACATTTAAATAAAAGCAAATGCCTGCCAAACATAATTAAGGTTTGTAAAAAGCATGCTGGTGTCTTTAGAGATGGCAATTTTAATTAGTTTTAAATATAATCGTACATTATGCTTTATTTACATTAAATACATACTGTTTATATAACTAGAGTGTTTACCTTTTTTCTCCAAGTGAAGCAGTCACTGGTAACACTTTACAATAAGGTTCATTAGCTAATGCATTTACTAACGTGAACTAATCATGAACAACACGTGCACGGCATTTATTAATCAATTGAACATTTACTAATGCATTATTAACATCCAAGTCCATGATTGTTAACATTAGTTAATGCACCGTGAGTTAACATGAACTAACAATGAACAGCTGTATTTTCATTAACTAACGTTAACTAAAATGAAGAAATACTGTAGTAAATGTATTGTTCATTGTTTGTTCATGTTATTAAATGTATTAATTAACATTAACTAATGAACCATATTGTAAAGTGTGACCTAGTCACTTGCTTTCATGTAATTTGGAAAAAGTTGATGAACTGACATGTTGTAAATCCAGCAGCTCTAATCTCTCTGCTGAAGCGTGGGCCAACATGGCTGCGGCCATCTGCTTTCATAGTGTAGATCAAACAATATAATCACTATTCAGCTGTTTAACAAACAAAATACTTGTACTAATACATATTTGAGAATCGGTATATCAGATATTTCAAAATATAATTAGGACGTTGGTCTATTTTTGCATAAAAATAAATTCAAGTTTATTTGTATAGTGCTTTTCACACCAAGTATTGTTCCAAAAGTGATAAAAGAAAAACAATATGCATACACATTATCAGGCTGCATCTTGTCATGTAATAATCTTTATAGTTTCCATGGCGACACATTAAGTGACCGATTCTAAATAATGGTAATACAAATAAACAGGCAGAGTATTTAAAACTTGCATGTGAAAGGGTTCAAAGTTCCCAGTCTTGATTCAAACATCTACTCGCTTTAATTTATAAATAAATGCAGTTTACATGTTTATTAAACCTTTGACAAGTACGATGACAGCAGACGTTCAAGTAACACAGGGAAGTGACACTGACAACTGAGGTGCGGATCCAAATGCAGGTTTATTAGCGAGGTCAAGTAAGCAATGGTCAACACAGGTGCAAACAGATGTATACAGGCAATCCAGAATCGTAGTCAAGGCAGATGGTCAGAGGCAGGCAGCAGACAGGGATATACAAATAAACAGGGCAAGGATCAAAACACGGCAAGACAAGACAGAAGAAACACGTTGTAATGTCGTTTTACAGCAAACAAGACACAGCAACAGTGAGTGTTTCTGTGTGGTTTAAATAGTCCATGAAATCAGACAGTGAGCAGCATCAGTTGTGTGAGGGATTCCAATCAATGGTGACTTGGAGCAGGAGTGTGAGTGTGTTGTACGACTGGATATGTAGTCCATAAACCAGCAGATTTGTAGTTCATGACATGAGTGTGTTGACCAGCGATCTGCAACTGATAGATCGCTGATAATCATAACAGTTCAGATCTGCATTTGACTCAAGTAGAGCTGTTGCCATAATTATTAAAACCATTTCAGTCTTTAGTATTTTCAACAACTAAATTTAAATGGGTAGCAGTTTAGAGTTTGGATAAAATATTGATGTCTGCTATATAGTGATCAACATGGAGCAAATCAAATAATTTGATACATTAAATGAAGGTTGTATTAATTACATTGTTATGCCAATAGGTAGCGATAAGCAACTGTTCAAGTACACATGAAATCAAATCTAACATATTGATTTTGTTGGCTCACATTGCTAGTTTTATGGTGAACAATTCATCTGTGCGTGTCATTAAGAAAAAAAATGCTCTTGTAATCTAAAATTTAAATATGAAAATGCCTGTTTGTTTTCAGTTAAATTTTCAGATCACGTCTGTCTTAGGTATTGGGGCGTGGCTAACATACTTAACCACACCCCTTCAACTGTCAGTGCTATGACAATGAACAGAAACGGTGAGCAGGAGGAGGAGGAGTCTGTTAGGTTGTAATAACTCTTCTAAAACTCTTTTCCCAATCTTTCTGAATGAACTGTACTGTACTACATCCAATCAACTCGTATTAGAAAAAAAACAAGCCACACCCACTGTTTTCTCATTTAATAATCTGTTTCTGTAGGAACGATATATAAAAAAAAACAGTTGCAGCTTCTAATTCATGCGGACTTTAATGCCTGTGTAAATTTAAAAAACACAATATTTATTTTGCCAGCCTGCATTGTTATTCTTTAGGTTTACAATGAATTGGTTGAAGTTATCGACTGAATTTTATTTATGTTTTTGGTAAGCTTCAATTAAGGTCTGACCATTTCTTTGGAGGTGCGTCGTTCTCTGTTGATGTCAGTTTGACAGCTTCAGCGACATTATTCTTAACCACATCACTTTTGCCATTAGTTTGCTATAAGGGAATGATGCGCAAAAAGAAAGGGTCCACTGACCCAGCCAAACTGGTAAATATGGCATTTTAATTAGAAGTACATTAGCATACTGAAATAAGTCTCAGCCACTTCTGATTCAATCAGACTATACTGTAAAGCTGTATTTGTAACTTAGAATTAAAATTTTCAAGCAATTTGTTCAAAGATGCAGATTCATCCAGAAATGACCCAAATGAAGTCTTTGTGAATGAGCTGTCTTAAAATTCAGTCAAACTACTTTCTTGGTTTCCTCTCATATCTAAGTGTCGCACCACAGCAGGACCTCATAATGATGAACAGAATGAAAACAATGAAGAGAACGAGCGGTGTTTTCTTCACAAGAGCATGTCTATCTAACTGTTCCTCAGAGGAGGACTGTTTAACACAACAGTCAAGATGCTCGAGACTTACCAGCAATATTGGAGTCAAGCAGAAGATGATGAAATGGCAGTGTCAGCTGGATGAAACATGTCTGATGGATGGCCATTTGAGAGTGTGTTGATGACACTTAACAGATCTTCAGTGATATTCAGCCTTTTCAAATGTGTTTTATCTGTTTCAGCTTACGCCTGTCGGAACCACCATATTCTCAGGTTTTACAGGGAACAACGGGGCTGTTGACATCGATGATGGTCCTAATGGACAGATTGAATACACCATTCAGTACAACCCTAGAGATCCGGTAGGTTTGTTTTCTTTCTCTTTCTTTTTCTTTCTTTCTCTTTCTTTTTCTTTCTTTCTTTTTCTTTCTTTCTTTCTATACATATTTGAGAATCAGAATTATCAGATGTTTCACAATATAATTAGGACGTTGATCTATTTTTGCATAAAATAAAATTCGAGTTTACTTGTATAGTGCTTTTCACACTACATATTGTTCCATAAGTAAGAGAAGTAATAAAAACAATATGCATATACATTATCAGGCTGCTTTGTATCATGTAATAATCTTTATAGTTGCCACGGCAACACATTACGTGACAGATTCTAAATAATGGTAATACAAATAAACAGGCAGAGTATTTAAAACTTGCATGTGAAAGGGTTCAAAGTTCCCAGTCTTGATTAAAACATCCACTTTCTTTAATTTATAAATGAATGCAATTCACATGTTTATTAAACCTTTGACAAGTACGATCTTGTCACGATCTAGTACGATCTACTCATCTTTCGGATGAGACGTAAAACCGAGGTCCTGACTCTCTGTGGTCATTAAAAATCCCGTGGCACTTCTCGTAAAGAGTAGGGGTGTAACCCCGGTGTCCTGGCCAAAGTCCCTCAATCGGCCCTTACGATCATGGCCTTCCAATCATCCCCATCCTCCGAATTGGCTCTATCACTGTCTCTCCACTACACCAATAGCTGGTGTGTAGTGAGCGCACTGGCGCCGTTGTCCTGTGGCTGCCGTCGCATCATCCAAGTGGATGCTGCACACTGGTGGTGGTGTGGAGAGACCCCCCTCATGATTGTAAAGCGCTTTGGGTGTATGGCCATACACAATAAATGCGCTATATAAATACACATTACATTACATTACATTACGATGACAGAAGACATTCAGATCTGCATTTCTTTCATTCATTCTTTCTTTCTTTCTTTCTTTCTTTCTTTCTATAAATAAAAGAAAACATAAGAATCATGACTTAGACTTTATAACTCATAATTTTCACTAAGGCATGGCTTTTTTTCAAAATAACTTGATAAAATGTTGAAATTATGACTTAAAGTTTTATAAAAGTTAAAATAATGGGGTTTTATGTTATTTTGAGAAAGTTATTATCATAAGTAAATCATTATTATGAGAAAGTAAGTAATTATTATGAGAAACTATTTTTTTGAGAAAGTAAATCAATATTATGAGAGTCATTTTAATGAGAAAGTAAAACATTATTAGAAAATGTCTTATTATGAGAGTCATTTTTATGAGAAAATGTCTCATTATTATGAGAAAATGTCTCATTATGAGAAAGTCATTTTATAAGAAAGTAAATCATTATTATGAGATTATTTTATATGAGCAAGTAAATCATTATTATGAGAAAGTGTCTCATTATTATTAGAAAGTCATTTTATATGAGAAAGTGTCTCATTATTATGAGGAAGTGTCTAATTTCAGATTTTTTAATTCAGAATTTTCACTTTTTTTTCTTATTTTGACTTGCTAGGTTATAATTTTGAAGTTTTAAGTCTTACCTGGCGGAAATGGGCTTCCATTCTTCATTCTTAAATTCATATTTGGAATATATGCATATTCCTATAAATTGATACTCAAGCACACTATTGATAATATGTAAAAAGTTTAACTTATTCAAGCCATTTTATATGGAATGTAAATTGTAAACATATTTACATGTTTTTCAAAAAATATTACACATGCTTGTGCACATTATATTCACTGTTGTATTAAAAGGATGGTTCACCCAAAAAATTAAAATTTACTCACTATTTACTTTCCCTCAAGTGGTTTCTAACTTTTATGGTTTTCTCTCGTTTGTTGAACACAAAATGTGATATTTTGAAGAAAGCTGAAAACCTGTAACCATTGACTTTTATAGTAGGAAAAACAAATGTTATGCAAGTTAATGGTCTAACATTTTTCAGAAATGCTTCTTTAGTGTTTAACAGAAAAAAAGAACCCTATTAGGACTAAAACAAGTAAAGTGTGAGTAAATAATGACAGAACTTTTATATTTGTGTCTTCATTCATTTCTCAAGAAGGTTTAGGTTTGCTGTTGAGGGTACACAGAGAGTTTCAGACAGGTGCTTTTCAATTGGTTTACTCCACACCCTTACAAAACCTAAAACCTGTTGTGCATCATCGATTATAGCAAAAAAACTATTAAGCGCAGCCTCATGGACCACAATGAAAAAAGACCGAAAAAATAGCAGCAAATCCACCAGATGAAAAATAGCACAGAAAGACGCTTGTCATGAAATGCAAATAAAATCATTAAAATGCATATGGTGGTACTACAAAATGCAAATTTGTGACATTCTCGTACTCTTCCTAATGAGCACAGCATTATTACTGTGAGTGGAGTGAGATGAGCTAAACACTCTAAACTGCATGTTTCAATAACATTATACAATGAGAATCCAATTTAACAGCTTAGGACTAAAAAAAGTAACACAAGAAGCAGACTAATAGAAGTCACACACCTAGGCTCGCGTAGACTATATTTGGGTAGTATTTAAAAGTCTGAAAATGACACCTTAGCTTTTTTGTGCAAACTCCCAGTCTGTTTTTAGTGAAAAGTGATGTCATCAGCCCACATCTTGACCCTGACATTAGCTAGACACCGCTACATTTTGGGCTGCAGAAGCTATTGAGCTTTACTGAAAAAAGTATTCGCCACTTGTCTTGTGTTCGTTCGTATCAAAGTCCCTTTAAGGCAAGTCATTTCACTTTGCGGCCCTCTTTGAAATGGCTCTTGGGAATTCAAGTGCAGCTTTTCTCTCTTTGAATGGGGAAACATCAAATTCTTCAAAACTGTTTGCAGAACTTATAATTAAATATCATATTTTGAAGCACCAGTAAAATGTACCAACTGACTCTTAATTTTGTTTCTAAACTTTAGAATCATGACAGAAAAACTAATTTTTTTCATGTTGGCCAACTAATGCCAATGCGTTCAGATCTGTCATTCAAACTTTGTAACTACCATAAGAATTTATAACTTCCGTGTGACACAATATCATCCTCTGAATAGCGCCTCGTCTGTTTGCACTAGGCTTCGGAGGTAATTTTCAAATCATTCCTAAGAGCAAATCTCCTCACAAAATGGCAGCGACCACTTTGTTTACAAGTTTGTGGTCGTTCAAGTAGTTGCTGTCATGTGATTTGTGTTTGAATGGTGAGAATCCATCAAGTCAGACGGGACAGATTGCATCAGGTATTTCTTTTATATGGATTACAAAACCAGAGAACATTTGTTTTCAAATGTAATTGGATTATTTAAAAGTAGATTTATTGTTATTTCAAGCTTTATACAGATGTATTTCTCTTGTTTGTGAGGCAAGTATTTGTGAAGATTCCATCATGTTTGCCAACCCCAGAGGGTTTACAAAAATATGTAATTTCAGCATCGATATTACAATGTGTTCATTTGTAATAGTTACATTGCAGGATTTGCAATGTTGAAGTTGCACCATTTTTAACTTTTAATAAAAATGTTATTTAATTTAGACCAGGGGTGCCCAAATATTTTCGTATGAAGGGCCAAAAACCAAATATCTTTGAGAGCCATGGGCTGAAGATAAATGTACCTAACTATTTTTACATGGGTAATTTCCTAATTCATTTCATAATATGTAAGAATCACTTTGAATTGTATTAACTAATGCAATATAGCTTTTTAAAATAATAACTTATGTTAATAAAGGCTTAATCACATTTATAACATATTGAATTCAATGCTGAATACACTAGTTAAGCACAATCTGCCTTTGCCTTGATTTGCTCACCAAAGTCTCTGCATTGTCCTCTACCCGTCGGGTAACAGTAGTTACGTTTTCATCCAGCTATTTTTATTCGCATTTTGGATATGCTCATAATAAAAAAACAGTTGATGGAAATGCCATGATGCGCATACATTTTGAAAATGTGCATAAAAAATGTTGCATAACTGAGTAGGATAAAACTTTTTATTTGATAAGAAAAGATGCTCATAAACTGAGATAGAAACACTTTTACCGCATAAATTCCAGTTTGTGCATTAAAATAGGTCATGTGATTTTGTTATAAGAGATCATGTGATGATAAAAATGTGTGTGAATGGTCAAACCAGCAGGCTGAGCACATCGTAAAACATCTGAAATGTTGTTTTGGTCATTGTAAAATGCCTTACCGTTTAAGTAGTTGTGTTGTTATATTATTAATGACCTCCAGAAAGAAAAGACCTAAAAGAAAATGAATGAATGCTTGTTCAAACTATGCATTTAAAATAAGTTGAAACCACACAATTCTTAATTTTTCGGGGACAACTTAATTGTTTCATGTTCAGTCCACTTTAATTTGTTAAAAAAAAGAGTCCGTTAGAGCGTTAAAATTGATAAGGTAATGATGCAGCTACAATGTCTAAAAGGAGACATTATATTCTTGCAAAAACACACTTAAAAACAAAAGATAATTGAATTCCAAGTTTTCTGCTAAAGCTAAAGAGGCAGCTGTTATCACCAGTGAAAATGCTCAAAATGTAATTGAAAATGTTACAGCCGCTATGTAAATCTCTGGCTCCCTACTAAACCGGTCATTAATTGTAAAATCTGTTTACTCCTTAAATTGGGATGATGAAAAGTTTTTTATTAACCTCTTTACCAAAATTCCAAATACAGACAACCACCTTATCCTTGTTGGAGGAGACTTTAATCTGGTACCAGTCTTCATTTTGACAGCAAATTTAGGTTTTAGTTTTAGTCCTAGTCTTTTGCCTAAAATTCCATTTTAGTTTTAGTCATATTTTGGTCTTCTGAATCATTTTCGTTTGAGTCAACTTTAAGGTTTTAGTCGACTAAATCTACTCTAGATTTAGTTGAATAACCATTTATTCGTTTTAAGTGTAATTGAATTAAAATATTGTACACATTTGTTTATACAAAATTTTCTAACTAAATATTAATTATTAAAGTAATGAAAATAGCTTTTCCACAGAATGTCTTTATTTTATTTATCTGTTCTTGTAGAGTATTTATTATATTTTATGCAATCTAAAATGATACATGCTTTCTGAATAGAGATATTCAAGTCATCTAGGGAAAAGGTAGTCATA
>CAIGQQ010001014.1:1209275-1216775 GCA_903798035.1 Danio albolineatus
TAGATAGATAGATAGATAGATAGATAGATAGATAGATAGATAGATAGATAGATAGATAGATAGATAGATAGATAGATAGATAGATAGATAGGAAACTGAGTTTAAAGACGCTACATTAAAGAGATACAGAATTCTCTACTTCTTTAATATTTTGCAGGGATTAAATGTGGCAAATGTCAATATGGATAATGCCTTTTTTCTTTGTTATAAAGCCCAGTGTGTTTATGCAGTCAAGCTGTCAATCCGCAAAGTATGTTAATTGTGCTAAAAGCACGGAAAGCTAAAAGCATTACGAGACAGATAATTCACAGGTAATTAGTTTAACACTTCAAACACAAGAGGTGACGGTGATTCATTGATTAAATGTTCCCAATTTAAATGTAAAACAGATAGCTTGTTAACAGCCTGCTGGAGAAAACTTTTTTCTTAAACAAAAAGAAGAAAATAAACGTTCGCACTGCTTCTGTTTTTACGACGACAGCAAAGGTTATTTTGTTTAAATGCTTTTTTCCTATAAAAATACAAATTTCTATTATATAGCTACATTGATAATGTTTTTTATTAAAACATAATTCATTCATTCATTTTCTTTTCGGCTTAGTCCCTTTATTAATCCGGGGTCGCCACAGCGGAATGAACCGCCAACTTATGCGGCATTTGTTTTACGCAGCGGATGCCCTTCCAGCCACAACCCATCTCTGGGAAATAAAACATAATTGCTTTAAAATATAAAATACAAGTTATGAGTTCAGGCAAAAAAAAAACATTTTAATGACAATTTTTAAAAGTTGAAAAAAATCAAGAGAAACCAAAATGTTGTTGAAAGTTTGTATATTTCACATTATAAATGTATTATATATAACTATATCTGTTTAATAAATATATTTTGTTAAAATGCACCAAAATATATGACCTATATTCACTGAGAAATAAATATTATTAATATTAAGGAAAAAAGAAAAGACCAACCTCTGATGACATTTCTTCCAAATTAAATTTTTTCTAATTAAATTGACAAAAAATCCTTTGAGGCATACCTTACATATTTTTTTTTATTCAGCACATTACTAAAGTTTAAAATAAGAAGTTTAAAAATCAGACAAATAACCTTGATTTTCTATCACAACAAATGGAAACAATTGTGAAATTTGCACAACATACATTCAATCATTCATTCATTTTCTTTTCGGTTTAGTCCCTTTATTAATCCGGGGTCGCCACTGTGGAATGAACCGCCAGGTTATCCAGCATTTGTTTTACGCAGCGGATGCCGTTCCAGCTGCAACCCATCTCTGGGAAACATCCATACACACTCATTCACTACGGACAATTTAGCTTACCCAATTCACCTGTACCACATTTCTTTGGACTTGTGGAGGAAACCGGAGCACCCGGAGGAAACCCACGTGACCATGGGGAGAACATGCAAACTCCACACAGAAACGCCAACTGACCCAGCCGAGGCTCGAACCAGTGACCTTCTTGCTGTGTGGCGAACGTGTTACGCCACCGTGGCCCCTGCACAACATACAATTTTTATTAAATATCAGTTATGCTAATGCTTCACGTTTTATGTAAAATCTTATTTTAAAATGGCTATTTATAT
The DNA here is from genome assembly GCA_903798035.1 of Danio albolineatus. Classification (NCBI taxonomy): domain Eukaryota; kingdom Metazoa; phylum Chordata; class Actinopteri; order Cypriniformes; family Danionidae; genus Danio; species Danio albolineatus. Next base: position 1,210,882 of record CAIGQQ010001014.1, read on the forward strand.
GCATATAACTTACATATTTTATTACCTTGAATTGAATTTAATTGTGAACTCCAATAACCAGCTGTGGCGGCAAGATTTTACACAGATCTTCCAACTACCCTATGGTTTTATTTCAGTGACAAATGTCATGAGCGCAGTATTACATGTTGAGATCACATTCATGTAGTACGAGCATACGAATTACTTTGCTTGCATGCCGATTTCCTCTGTTCATGCACAAAACCTCTTGCACGCCACCTCAAATATACGCTGCTCAAGCACAGATTTTCTTGTGCCCTCAAAAATAAACGCTGCTGAAGTGCGATTTAGTGCATTTATGTAACGAGTATATCTCCAGCATTTAATAGATTTGCTAGGAATATTTATGAATGTCTTTAATAGATATACAGAACAACATTGATGCGTCCTGAAGTAAAGTGAAACAGCTATAAACTCCAGCAAGATGAAGTCATTGTATGCAGAACCACAGACCTTTATCTATAAAGTATAATTATGCAAACTGTGTCCATCATAACTGAAAGCTACGTCCTGTTTGCTGGCCTCACGCATTGCGCAGCCCTGTCAGTCAGTCAGCATGTAACCATAAAGGGTTAAACAAATAACGCACAGCACTTCTACGACTACCGAAAAGTTCAGTTTGGTATGATTCACTTACCTTTTAACAAGTTTTGGTGGTATAACACGCTATTAAAAAAAACAAAAACAACAATGACTAAATGTTTTGAATGAGAAGCTGTAATGTAGCTGTGGCGGGAAATAATTTTAGTGTGGCGCCCTGCCATGAAGAATGAATGTAGCGGAAACCATGAATAACCTTCCTTCTGAATTAGAAAAATGGTTGCATAAAACACAAAATAGTGCATTTTTAATGTCATTAAACTTTTTTTTTGTATATATTGCTTTTTGCTCATGATGGAAGTGTACATTACAAGTTATGTGTTTCTTTAAGTAAAACATATTAAAATATAGCTGCAAGCAGCAATTAAGGGGCCAAGCAGTTCAGAGCTATGATGACCAAAGCAGTCTAAAGGCAGAATGAGCAAAGCAGTCCAGAAGCCAATATCAACAAGGTTAGTAAGGAGCATCAGACCAAATGAAATAATGACTTTTTGAATACATTTAAAGTATGTTTCGTTTAAAATTTCAGAAAATCATGAAAACAATTTACACTCATTCATTCATTCATTAATTAATTCATTTTCTTTTTGGCTTAGTCCCTTTATTAATCTACAGTCGCCACAGCGGAATGAACCGCAAACTTATCCAGCATATGTTTTACGCAGCGGATGCCCTTCTAGCTGCAACCCATCACTGGGAACCAGACATTCTTGCTGTGAGGCGACAGCGCTACCCACCGTGACGCCATAACAATTAACATATGAATGATTTATTGGTTTAAAATCTTATATATGTATATTTAAATTTGGAAAAATCAAGACAAACAAGGCATAAATACATTGAAAGTTTATTGTTTGTAATTTCTTAACAATATTTTGCATGAATTTAAATATATTAATTAAAATTGTATATAAATACACCAAAATAAATACACCAATAGCCTTCCTTTAAACTAGAAAACGGACTGCCTAAACAACTTTTACCGTCATAAAATAACGTTTTTCCCATATTTATCAGATTTTCTTTTTTCCTGCCATAGTAAAAAGAAAAAAAAAACAACCTGAAAGCTTTTTGTTCATGGTGGAAGTGTTAGTACATTAGCGCTTTAGCTCTTTCAGTCCATTTTCCCCCATCCCTGCTTGTCTGGCAGCCAGAGTGAGCAAAGAGCGGCTCTAAATCATGTTTACTTTAACATTTGGAGCCGTTTGACTTCAGGCCAGCAGATGCATCCAAGGACAGGTTTTAGAGGAACAGTGTTGTCTGTGGCCAATGATTAGCCATTCCAAAGCCCAGCACCTTTATCAGCTGCTCTCTGCTCTGTCTGCCTTTACTCAGGCGCTCACTTCACTCTTCAGGTAGTAGGGATGGACAATATGACAGCGTAATTTGCACATCCACAATAGTCAAATCACAGGATGTGCGATGTCCTATTTTTCAGTTGATAGTTAAAGGGATAGTTCACCTGAAAATGACGATTTTCTCACTATTTACTCATCCTTCGGTAGTTTCAAAAATACTCTTGAACACTGAAGAAGTCATTTTGAAGAAAGCTGAAATCAACACAATTCTTGAGACCTTTATAATCAACCCAGGCTCATTCTGAGAACGTAGTCCCGAGTACGTTTCTGGAGGCCGCGGAATACGTCCCGTCGGGTATGTCTTTTTGCACTTTTTGCTTTGGCAAGTCCACGAGAGGTCGCTGCGGACGATTTTTGAGATCTCAAGTGTCTCTCGCGAGTGCCATTCACGCCTGCCGTTCTCGCGTAAATCCACCAGAGGCTGCTGTCGGCCGACCGTTTTTGGCTGACTGAACTACTGACTGACCATCCGATCGGACTGACCCACCCTCCCCTTTCCCTAAACCCAACCAAAATCTTATCGATTGACCCACTCACCCACCCACTTCCGTAAACCCAACCAACGGCTTTCAAAAAAGCAATCCACAATAAAACAAAACCCCCTCGTCTCATTTTTACCACATTTTCAGACTTCACTGCGTTCTCACCCTGTTGTTTACTGGTTTACTTCGTTATATGGATTCTGTGTTTGTCTTACCTGCTTTCTGGAGCCGCTCCTCGCCGTACTCGAACCCCAGTGTCGTCAACTCCTCTCTCCGTCTCGAGTCCACCGACGAACATGGCGAGCTAACGGGACAAACTGGTTGCAGCGGTAAAGTCGTCCACACGTGGCGGTCGGCTGGTAAGCGCGAGAAGAAACGCCATCACACCGGCCAGTAGCGTTCATTTTTAAAAAATGAAACGCAGCCATACGTACCTCTGACCAGGTAATGTGCGGCCTCCAGAAATGTACTCGTGACTACGTTTTCACAATGAGCCTGTGTTGTTTATAATGAAAGTCAGTGTAATTAATGGATTTCAATGGCATGGGAAATTTGAGACATCCCAGCTCCCCAGGGGTATAACTTTTACCACCTTGTTAGGTATGTTTTGACTCAGGCTGCAAACCTCATCAGATGTAGTAAATCTCATGTTTTTACGAAATTCAGTTTTGAATTGAAAGTTTGGCATAATGTTAGGTCAATACAATATTTTTTCCCTGACCCTTTATAAAACTCCCAACCCCTTATAAAAGTCATTAAACACCAATCCTGATAGATCTGCATGATTTGACCCCACTTTCAAAGGTCTGAAAGGGTCTTGGATGAAAACTGTGGGACTAGTTACGCACCAAAATTTTTGTCCTGAATTGAGAAGACTGAATATTATAACATTCATTCATTCATTCATTTTCTTTTCGGCTTAGTCCCTTTATTAATCCGGGGTCGCCACAGCGGAATGAACCGCCAACTTATCCGGCATTTGTTTTACGCAGCGGATGCCCTTCCAGCCACAACCCATCTCTGGGAAACACATCCATACATTCTCATTCACACACATACACTATGGACAATTTAGCTTACTCAATTCACCTGTACCGCATGTCTTTGGACTGTGGGGGAAACCGGAGCACCCGGAGGAAACCCACGCAACCACAGGGAGAACATGCAAACTCCACACATAAATGCCAACTGGCCCAGCCGGGGATCGAACCAGCGACCTTCTTGCTGTGAGGCGAACGTGCTAACCACTAGGCCACCGTGGCGCCCATATCATAACATATATGTAGAAAACAATAGTGGACTACACTAATAATAAACTTTATTAAATAGCACCAATAATGAAAATCATCTTCTGTAAGCTGTTTGGACAGAGCTTTGTGTAGGTATAGTGTGTCTACAGTCAAATCGGAGTGATAGAAACACAATTCTCTTTTTTGAACATTTCTGACCTTCAAATAGGATTGAAATCCTTCCCATCTTGAGGCCAACGTGATGTAGGAGTGTGGTTTGCCCACCCACCGAATTGATTGACAGCCGTGTAGTAACATGTCTCCGTAGAAACACATCAATCAACAATCATATCCACAAGACAGGACGCGCGCAAAGCAACTGGGATTAAAAGATCTGTTCAGCTCTCTGTGATCATCAATCATCATCAAATGTGATCAAGAGTTATTTTTACAAGTTTTAAATGTTTAAAACTGTGCATTTTTGTAGCATTACAGTGATTTTTACCATCTTTACTTCAGCATCACAGCCGAATGTCAGTACAGTTATAAAAGAAGACGCTTCAGTCCTGGTTTGTGGACAGTAAATCAGGGTTATTTTGTACATTAACAAAACTCATATCCATACAGCAGTGGAAATTAACGTGTATGCTGTCACATTTGCTGTGAAAAAACAATGCAAAGTTAAAAGCACACGCTGTGTGTGTCTGTGTGTGTGTGTGCGTGAACTTTGTAACAACATTGTGTGTGACTCATCGTAGAAAGGCTTAAATTATCTCTGCAACAAATACATCAAATAATCATTGGTAAAGTTCTTACTGTAGTATTTCTCACAAACGTTATGTGAGATCTGCTTCCTTCATGTCTGTCTGTTATCTGACGTAGCCGAGGCGGAGACTGAGGCACACTCTGACATGCGTTTGGGAACGATGGGCGTGGAGAACAGCTACATTGTGTTCAAAGCAGAAAATTCCAACATTCTGAAAGGTGTCATGAATAATCTGATGAGTGCTTTGAGCTGAAACTTTACAGACACATTCTGGAGACACAAAATACTTATCTTAAATCTTGAAAAGGGGATAAAATAGGTGCCTTTTAAAGATCTTTTAAAGGCCTTTCTGCAAACACTTTACAGTAACACTTACAATAGCAAAACAATAAACATGACAGAGTCGGGAAAGCAGTGTACAGGTATACGAAATCAGTAATAAATCATATAGTCAGTGAACAGAAAAACACAATTGGAGATTTCCCTTTGGATCTTTGCTCTGTTATATTTATCTCCAGTATGCCTGCAATTTGCTTATTGTATTTTATGCAGATGCACTCACCTACAAAATCATCTCACTGATGTATAATTAGGAATTTGGTCTCACTTTATGTCATTACTGAACTTTTACCGACGATTTTGCTTCAGTAAATTCCTAGTTTGCTGCTTGTTGAAGTTAGTAAGATAACAGTTCAATCCACTTAATTTTGTTTAAATAATTATATTAACTTAATCGATTATTGTGTTGGGGCAACATGAAGAAATTGTGTGGAACCCAGCATTTTTACAGCATTGCAAACCTTACATGTTTAAAAGTTGAATTTATACATATTAAACTAAAGATGGCATGGTGGCTCAGTGGTTAGTTAACACAGTCGCCTCACAGCAAGAAGGTCACTGGTTTGATTCCCGGTTGGCCAGTTGGCATTTCTGTGTGGAGTTTTCATGTTCTCTCCGTGTTGGTGGTACTCCAGTTTTCCCCACAGTCTAATGACATGCTGAATACGTGAATTGGAGAAACAAAATTGGCCGAAGTGTATAGCCGCCTTTCCACTGCACACGACATTTGGACACGACTGTCGGATTACGCCCCCTTGTGGCAGTCGCACAGTATTTTCAGTGTTGTGGGGCACCATGGGGGAGACGCTGATAACTCGCAGTGTCCGAAATTAAAGACTCTCGCAGTGTACGAAATAGGAGTGCAAGAGCAAGAGCCTTTATTCTCTGTGTGTTCACCATGGTTGAATGAATGAATGAATAAATGAATACTGAAACTCATAGGCCGCTAAAAATGTCTATAATAATATTTTTATTACTCATTTATGAATAGAAATGTTTTTTTTAAATACAGACCTTTTCTGATTAAAAAAAATAACGAAAAAAACCCTATTTCTCATCTCGCGCGCACAGACTTGCTTGGACAACACTGAAATACATTACT
>CAIGQQ010001014.1:1221775-1227445 GCA_903798035.1 Danio albolineatus
CACTAAACAGAAATAGATTTAAGAGTATGCATATATTAGTGGCATTATTGAAGTATACACCACAATCAAACTACTATCTTGTAGGACTATTCCCCATATTTCCTGACAAGATCCACAAACACAGTTCTGTCAGTAAAGGACTGTACACACACACAGACACCGCAAAATGTGGAAGTTTTTCTTTCTTTCCATATATATATATGTTAGGGCTGTCCAAAAATTAATCGTGATTAATCACATCCAACATAAAAGTTTGTTTTGACATAATATGTGTGTGTGTTATATATATTTATTATGTATATGTGATAAACACATTCATAGAAGCCAAAACTATATATAAAAAAGTTACATGAAAGTAGTTACATCATATTCAAATGTAAATTTTGTATCATACACATATATTTTTTATATATCTAAATTCAAATCTGCAAATCAACATTTTATCAAGTATATGCATGTGTGTATTTATATATTCATAATAAAATATACACAGTACACACACAAATATTATGTTAAACTTTTATTTTGGATGTGATTAATCATGATTAATTTTTGGACAGCCCTAATATATATATAATGCAATATATTTTTTTAGATAGATAGACGTTCTTTTGCTGGTAAATTGATGTATAAATGTAATTATTTTAAATGCAGTTATGCAATCAACCGACAGACTTAAATTCACATTTAATAAGCTCCTTTTATCCCAGCGGGGGTCGGAATGTGTTAGAGGCTGTAGACGCATGTGGACTCTCTCCGTTCTGGAGCCTGGCCAGTCTTATCTAAAGGGCAACCAACAGGGATGACAAAACTTTCTGATACTCTAATGTAGTTATTTGGCTGCTTTATTGCTTCAGCGGCCTGCTGCTGGAGCTCTTGGTGGGAGGTTAATAAAATGCCAGTAATGAGTTGCTTTCCTCATTAATTACTGTAATAAAAGACAGAGTTCAAAGATCCCGCATGGACTGAAGTCATCTCACCTCCCAAGACACTGTAGGTCAGAAACATACTCTCTCAATGTGCTTTTGTAAGATTTATTTCTACTTGTGTTATGTAGATACACTCTTGAATATAAAAGTCTCAAGAAGAGCCAAAATAAGAGATTATAACAGTGATGCCTTAGAAGACTCTTTTTTTTTTTTTTTTTTTCTTTCCATGGCCAAAGAACCTTTAGAACCGTTTTACCATTTTATATCTATATGACTTACTTGATAAACTGGCACCAAATGTGAAAATTTTATTTTGTTCAGACTACTTATTTTTAAAAATGAGCTGATTTTTTTTTTTTGCCACAACTTATTTGTTTTTACCAATTTAAGTAGATTGAACATAAAACAGTTAAGTTACCTTAATTTCTTCAAATTAATTGTGTAGAACTGAGCATTTTGTACAGTGTAGCAGAAGCCACAGTGTGTCTTTTTTCTTATTTAATAAATTATTTGCACATCAGAAGACCAAGGTTATTATAGTTAATGAAAACGATTAACCAAAAAAAAAACTAGAATTGAAAAACATTTTCGCTAACTGAAATAAAAATAAAAATTATATATATTTTTAATTTCTAGCTGAAACTGTGTTATGTATTAACAAAATGAACTTACTGTATAACTAAAATTATAACAAATCCGTAGGTTTCGTCTTTGTAAACGTATTTAATCCATAACTTCCAGGTGTTTGACCGTACAGCACCTTGGAGTCTAATCCTGATGCCGTTGGCCAGATTATGCTGGTACTCCTCCAGTCTGTCCTCACTGTTGGTCCCACAACAAATACAATGGCTGGACCTGACAGCAGCACGGTGACAGCATTAAATATGACCCACGCAGACACTTAAAAGCATTAATTCAACATATTTGTGCACAATAAGGGGGTTTATTTCTGTTTTAGCGGTCGCTATTGCGAACAATTTTTTATGTATTTTTTTTAAACTGGATCTTGTGAACTAGTTCACCAAATTGAACTGAATCATTTAATCTCCAGTAAGCACTTATCCACAAACAACTCACTTTTTAACATGCCTGAGACCCCTCTCTGACTCAAATTAAACCAATATACAGAGGTTTTCAGTTACTAGTATAGTTACTCAGATAATTATATATTTATAGATTGAACCGAATCAATGGCATGATAATCGTAAGCGAACCGAACCGTGAGACCAGTGTAGGTTCACACCCCTCGTTGACAACGTCACTGACCAGAGCGAGTGGTGGAAGTAACGCACCAAAAAGTTTGTTGTCGACCACCGTAAAACGAAAATCGTCATTCTCGCCATCATATGGATTTACGTTAGTCGGCTAGACAACAGCCTCACAGCTCTGTGAATGTCGGTGCCATCACTTATTGATCAGCGACCGGTAGGGCCAGACGGAATCTGCAGACATTTTCTGTTATTTCTGCTGAGTATTTTGTTAAAAATCTGCAGATTTATGCATAATGATTTTGGGAGTATCATAACTAAAACTTTAATATATGAAATAAAAAGTAATATCAATAACTTTTATTTAATGTTTACAATGCGAATCCAATTAGATCCACTTTATTTGCTAAACAAAGCAAGTCTCTCATTAAATATCAACTAAAAGGCAAAAAATATTACTTTACAAACTTTATTGTAAATATATTATATGCATATTTTCAGTCAAGAATAATACTAAGCTGAATAATAATAATGAAAGCTGAATAAATATAAATCTACACACATTTACACAAGTAAATAAACAGAATCAACGATGGGCTAAAAATCTGCATGCGCAGATTCCGTGTGGGCCTAGCGATCGGTAAATGTAGCTTGTGTGGACGCTACTGTGCACTTGACTTAAAAAATAGCTTAGCTGCAGAAAAGCTATTTGATTTATAAAGTAGCGATGTTACCGCCATGCTACTGAGAAATGTAGTTAAGCTAGTAGTGTTAATACTTGTAGCGACGCTACTGCCCAACACTGCAATTATCCTAATTTCTAAAAACGAAAAAATAAAAAAACTCAAACTAATACCGAAACTAATAAAAACTAAACAAAAACAAATCAATTTCAAAATATAGAAACTAATAAAAAACTAGTAAATCTGCCTCTAAAAACTAATTAAACTGACTTAATTTGAAAACAAAAAGTCAACATGAAATAAAAACTATTATAACTATTATAACTCGCAGAAGACAAATACGATGAATGCGAGTCGTCTTTGGAGGCAAGAGATGGTCTTTGGAAGCGCAGAGCCTCATGAAAGTTCTGGAGGTAATAATACTGAACCAATTAATAACAATACTTGCATTCACATACTTTGGTATATTACAGGCCTTGGGCTAAATTCTCTTATAAGCGCTCAACAGCTGCGAGTGGTGTTTGAAGAGCTAAATACGGTTCTGCTGATGTGAAGTTGAGTTATGAAAGCAAGTGACAGCCACGTTCTTTAACCAAAGTGACTACCTGCAATTTTCATGGGTCATGACTGAATGTTTAGATTGTGTTCAGCTGGAAAGTGCTGTATTAACAGAACCACTGCCGACAATTAGCTGCCTGTGACATACATGTGACACAAGCGCTCGCTTTGCAGGTTATTGTTTCGCTGTCAGTCACTAATATTACCGGTTGTCAACCTCTGCCTAGGCTGGAAAAAATGGCTGAAAATAGGGCTATTGTGTTGTAGATGGTGAGCAAGACCAAAGTCCTGTTCTGTTTGGTGAAAAGAAAATCAAAAATTAAAAGATATTAACAGGGAGAGAGAGAAGGAAAGTCAAACAATGCAGAAATATCCAAAAAGTCTGTTATTCCAAAAAAACAGACATTTATTTATGTTGCCATTCAGCGTAATAACTTTGTGTTTTGTCTTTATTTCCATTTTACAATGACTGGAATCACACAGGGCCTGATCAATCAGAATTTAATATATATATATATATATATATATATATATATTTAAGAACAACTATTTGAATTCAGCTGTGTATGGACCACGAAAGCTTTGCTAATTTTTTGCATCGTCTTTGTTAGAGTTATCATCAATTACAAACTTTGCTAAATGTGATAAATTGAATAAAATGTACTGAATGACTTGGCGTCAAGGTGGCGCAGTAGGTAGCACAATCGCCTCACAGCAAGAAGGTCACTGGTTCAGGCCTCAGCTGGGTCAGTTGGCATTTCTGTGTGGAGTTTGCATGTTCTTCCTGTATTGGCGTGGGTTTCCTCCAGGTGCTCTGGTTTCTCCTACGAATCCAAACACATGTGGTATAGGTGAATTGGGTAGGCTAAATTATTCATAGTTTACGTGTGTGAATGAGTGTTTCCCAGTGATGGTTTGCAGCTGGAAGGGCATCCAACATATGCTGGATAAATTGGCGGTTCATTCTGCTATGGCGACCTCAAATAAATAAAGGGACTAAACCGAAAAGAAAATGAATACTGAATGACAAACTACAGTAAAGCGCAAAATATTAAACATACTATATGTTTGCAAACTTTATTTGTGCTAACAAAATGCTAACGTGGTAAAGCAGAGTGCTTATTCAGGTTAGAAATAATGCTTGCTAGACCCAGCTATATGATAGCACACATACACCACATCTGAAATCATGTACAGAGATATGATACACATATTTAAAATGTCTGTTTATGAACATTTTAAATTTTAAACATCTTAAAGGTCTATTATAGATGTCTGTTAACTGTCTGACAGGAGATGAACAGATTAACAACATATTAGCTCATGTTAACAACAAATATGTTAGGAATGAGTCAACTCATGTTAACTTGCTAATTCTGGCACAAGACATGCTAGCATACACATTTATTACTGTTGAAAAAATGGCAGCAACATGCTTTTCCATGCTAACAATGCTAATTCATGTTAGAAACATTATCATCATGGTAATACATGTTAGCAATGTTTAATCATGCTAGCAACATGCTAGTTCATGGTAGAATTGCGTTGAAAACTTTAATGTTAGCAGTGTTAGCCATGCTAGAAGCAACTAGCATTATGTTACAAGTTCTTCTTAATCAACCCTACTGAAAAAACAGCTTAAACCAGCTGGTTGGTTGGTTGGTTTTAGCTGGTCGACCAGCCTGGTTATAGAGGGGGTTTGGCTATTTCCAAGCTTTCCAGCGATTTCCAGCCTGGTCTGAGCTGATCAGGCTGGAAAATGAGCTAGGCCATACCTGCCAACCCTCCCATTTTTCCCAGGATTCTCCAATATTTTACAATTCTATCCCGCTATCATCCCGGAAAGGTATTTTCCAGTATTTATCCTGTGTTTTTTAATCTTTCTATGTAGGGTGGCAATAAACATTAAAAGCCGATCCACCCTATACGCAACCCATACCGCCGAACCACCAGGGGATGCCCATAGCTCTTAAATGTGAGTCAGTTCTGTGCTTTCAATTTATTTAAGCATGAAAACACTTTAAATAAATATATAAACAACGGGATTCCCTTCTTTTCCACTACAAATGCCCCTACTATGCAATCCTCAAAACAGTCAGTTCACGTGACTGTCAGACGTGCTCCGTTGTGATAATTAGACACTTTTTCCCAAACAAACTCTGTACACACGATTTAAAGCGCAGCAAAAGTGGACACTCTGGGTTTTGGCTTTGAGTTTGAACAGACATATAGACATAATATTATTAATAATAATAATAATAATAATAATAATAATAATAATAATAATAATAA
>CAIGQQ010001014.1:1239769-1250921 GCA_903798035.1 Danio albolineatus
TTATTATTATTATTATTATTATTATTATTATTATTATTATTATTATTATTACAGAGCGCCTAGTGGGTAGCACGATCGCCTCACAGCAAGAAGGTCGCTGGTTTGAGCCTCGGCTGGATCAGTTGGCATTTCTGTGTGGAGTTTGCATGTTCTCCCCGTGGTCGTGTGGGTTTCCTCTGGGTGCTCCAGTTTCCCCCAATAGTCCAAAGACATGTGGTATAGGTTAGGGGTGTCCAAACTCGGTCCTGGAGGGCCGATGTCCTGCAGATTTTAGCTCCAACTTGCCTCAACAAACCTGCAAAGATGTCTCTAGAAAGCCTAGTAAGAGCTTGATTAGCTAGCCCAGGTGTGTCTGATTGGGGTTGGAACTAAACTTTGCAGGACACCAGCTCTCCAGGACCGGTACATCTCTGGTATACATGTAGGTGAATTGGGTGGGCTAAATTGTCCGTAGTGTATGAGTGTGAGTGTGTATGGCTGTTTCCCAGAGATGGGTTGCAGCTGGAAGGGCATCCGCTGCGTAAAACATATGCTGGATAAGTTGGCGGTTCATTCCGCTGTGGCGATCCCAGATTAATAAAGGGACTAAGCCAACAAGAAAATGAATTATTATTATTATTATTATTATTATTATTATTGTTGTTATTATTATTATTATTAATAATAAATAATGATGATAATAACAATAATAATATTATTATTAATAATAATACAAATATCCTGCTGGGAACAAATAATGAAATGAAATAAAACATTATTATGGGTGTCCATAAAGGGACTAAGCCGAAGGAAAATAAATAAATGAATAAATGAATAAATGAATAACCATTATTATTATTATTTTCATTATTATTATTATTCATTTATTAATTTTTTTGTTGGCTTAGTCCCTTTATTAATCTGGGGTCACCACAGCGGAATGAACCGACAACTTATTCAGCATATGTTTTACGCAGCTAATGCCCTTCCAACTGCAACCCATCTCTGGGAAACACCCATACATTATCATTCACACACATGCACAACAGACAATTTAACCTACCCAATTCACCTACGCCACATGTCTTTGGACTTGTGGGGGAAACTGAAGCACTTGGAAGAAACCCACGCGATCGCAGGGAGAACATGCGAACTCCACACAGAAATGTCATTATTGTTGTTATTATTATTATTATTATTATCATTATTATTATTATTAAAACCAACTGGCAAGTGACGCGGTTTTATTTACTCACCAGCATTATTCTTTGTATGTGCATTAGGTCTATATATCGCAGTAAATCTTTTCCCCTCTCTTGTTTTGTGCTGCATTACTTCATGTTAACCCTAAGAATAGATATATACTAAATTATATAACAAATCCTGTTGTGCAGAGAAGCTGAAAAGGTGTCACTTCAACATAACATTTAATCAGTTCTGCTCTACTTTTTTTAAATGTTCCCATAACCAAATGTAAGCAGAGTTGGACATAATAAACACACTGCTGTCATACACCAGATCAAGTGAGTGATAAACTTCACACTATTGCACAGTCTGCCAGGTACAGTAGTTTTGCCGCAGCAAATCAGTGTAAGATCAGCAACTTTTTTTTTTTCCTAGGGGAATTTCGGTTCTAGCACCACACAGATAAAATCAGTCCTTTTGTGACAACAGCGTGTCAAGCTGCCAGTCAACATCTCCGTTTCAAAGCAAAAGCAGTGAGCCTGAGCTCCGGTTTGAGTCCCCTCCAAATCCAATCACGTAGTCCGTATGCCACAAGAATCCCAAAATCCATCAGTTTTCTAGTAGCTGTCAGCCGGATTCTGTAATGTAGCAGATGCACAGTGACACCCAATACTATTTGGACACTTAAGCTATACTTAAAAATGCATAAATGGCATTGCATTAGATCAGGATGAGTTTCAGCATTTCTTTTGCCGTTTTTGTGTTCATTATGCATCAGATTTTCAGTCAATAATCTTTGAATGGATCATAGACATTTGCTAGAGTGAGACTTTATTAGAAGAAATATAATGAACTCTTTTCACAAGACAGTAATGACTGATTTAACAGTCATCAGCGTCTTAAATTTTGACTCAAAATAAACCATACACTACCTGGCAAAAGTCTTGTCGCCTATTAAAGTTTTAGGAACAACAAATAATAACTTGACTCCGAGTTGATCATTTGGTATTAGATGTGGCTAATATGAAAGGCAAAGGCCTCTAGATTACACTTATTTCACCAAAATAAAATATGATCATGCCTTGATTTTTAACTATTTAATTAGGACAGTAAGGTGACATTGCTTAGACAAAAAAAAAATGTACAGTATACATTATAAAGTATGTCACAGAAAAGAGGACTCCCAGAGTTCATCAAGACTCTTTGATTTCATCTTCAATACCTCCACCTTCATCTTACCCCAGACATGCTCAATAGTGTTCATGTCTGGTGACTGGGCTGACCAATCCTGGAGCACCTTGACCTTCTTTGCTTTTAGGAACTTTGATGTAGAGGCTGAGAAGAAGCTCTATTCGGCTGAAGAATTTTCCCTCTCATGTGGTTTGTAGTGTAATGGGCAGCACAAATGTCTTGATACCTCAGGCTGTTGATGTTGCGGTCCACTCTGCAGAGCTCTCACACCGAATGTAACCCCAAACCATACTTTTTCCTTCACCAAACTTGACTAATTTCTATGAGAATCTTGAGTCATGTGGGTTCCAGTAGGTCTTATGCAGTATTTGTGATGATTGGGATGCAGTTCAACAGATAATCCATCAGAAAAATCTACCCTCTGCCACTTTTCCAAATGATCAACTGGAAATCAAGCTATTATTTGTTGCTCTTACAACTGAGATCATCGACTGGACTTTTGTCAGGTAGTGTTGTTGTGGTCATTTGTTTATTAATGGAGTTTAATCAAATGAAAACAGTTTAATCTTCTGTTTATCCAACAAGCGCTATAAGGATTTTCCACAGACTGGTATTTCCTGAGTTCCCCAGGGAATATGTGGTTGTTCTGTGCGACTTGCAAGAGCCATGGTACTGCAGCAATGTTAGTTGATTATTACGCCTGCATGAGACTTCCTAGCCATATCACCCTTGAAAATTTCATTTTTCGTCGATTTTTGTACAATGTGTTACTAATGATGGCTATGCTTATGCTATGCTAACTAGATGCTAATAGTCAAATTCTATTAAAGTCCCTTTCAAGGAAAGTCTGTTCACTTCGCGGCCATATTTGCACACATCTAAATAAATGGGAGAATCACAAAATCTCATAAAATCCTTATTTAGCTCACAATTAAATTACTTATTTTGAATCAGAAACATAATCTGAAGTGACCTGTTCCATTATTGTCGTTTCTTAAGCTCTAGTTGCATTTAAAACACATGGCTGCTACTAATTACTAAAGCTATTGGGCATGTGGAAAGTTTTACATGACACCTATCAACTCTGTAGTTGTTTCCATGTGAACCAGAGGACGCGGTTATAAACACTGAAAGAACAGAGACAAAACCTGTGTGTGATGAGATGTGCTGTGATGTTTTTTTCTCCTGTCAATATCGACGCAGGTACACAGTAGTTGCCAAATGACAAGGCTTCCTCTAATAAAGAAACAAATCTCTATACACCCCTCCCCCACAAAATTGCGAGGATATAAACACAGACGATTGGCTATTTTTACTGGAAGGCGGGACTTTCTTTGTTGTGGCGGCCGTACTGAGCATTGCACTTTTCTCCATTCATAGAAATGCCACTGAATTGTCTTTGTATATCTATAGCGTTTGATTTAATGATTTATGCTAAGCTAAGCTAAAAACGTCTCCGCCAGACCCAGAGATTGGCTCAAATGATTAGAAAATGGTAAAACTGAGATGTTTAACTTTTAATTTATTTACCTCATACAGTAAATATTAAAAGATTCTTCAGTTTTACCTCTAATAATCCACTTAAGATGTGTTTTTGTATGTCCAAAGCAAGCAGACAATGTTAAATACAGGTGCAAAATGGTTTTGAGTTTATCCAGAGCATCTAGAAGCAGTTGAAACTCGAATATGAATGGACTGCAGTGAGACTTTATTAGAAGAAATATAATCTAGTTCTGTAGCTTTAATTATCTTTTTTAATAGTGAGCCACTGCGCGTCAAACCACTAAAATCATTGCGTTTTATATGTTCAAGCATTCCACAAAAAATGCCTGCAAGGCTTCAATTAAAGCATGAGAGGTAATCTAGCGGATGCAATAAACTTCATATTCTGATGAGTCTGAGTGTTTATCTCACTGGATGCTGTGTATATGCCTTCATATTTACAATCCTGTCAAGTCTTAGGCTGTAAATGCCACTCTGAACTTTTCCCTCAGCCTTGAAGCTGTCTAGGAATATGTGCTGTCAATCAGACCCTTTGCACCTCAAGTATTAAAGGGATAGTTTACACTGGAACGACTCTATAATACACTATAATATGCATAAGCTAAAAACAGTTTTCTTAATATGCCAAATATGCCAAAAAAAAGTGGCACCATCTGGTAAAAAATGGTGCATGAATATAATTGTGAAGCCTTGCCAACAGATTGAAAGCCTAATAACTACAGGGTTGCACATTTTTAATCTTTAGGGTGAAAAATTACTGTTTTAATGGGTTTCAATGTAGATATATTTGTACGTAAGGTTCTGAACAAACCTTTTTTAGTACCAAGTATTGAAAATAAATTAATTAATAAAAAAAATATTAAAGGAAATGAGGGTAAATTGAATTGAATCTACACAGATGACATTAATAGATGCAAAATGATTAAAAAGAAAAGAACAGAAATGGACAAAAGTATTCAAAAGGTTGCATATTGGTTAAGTCAGGGGTTCTCAAACTTGGTCCTGGAGGTCCAATGTCAGGCAGATTCCAGCTCCAACTTGCCTCACAACTGCAAGGATGTTTCTAGAAAGCATAGAAGAGCTTGATTTGCTAGCCCAGGTGTGTCTGATTGGCATTGGAGCTAATGTCTGCAGGACATCGGACCTCCAGGACTGAGATTGAAAACCCCTGGGTTAAGTAATAACGTTGAAATAATAATGTCCTGGGATTTGTAGTTCATATAGTGGCAGAATTGTAGTCCATGTAATAATGCATGTTTTTCAGCGATCTGCAAAGCCTAGATCGCTGGTGATTGTGACAATAAAAAGATAATGAGAAAAAAAATAGCTATTTAGCCATTTCATTTGTTTTCAAGTTCTTTTCATAGGCACATAAAAGCAGTTCAAGTCGCATAAAGGCAGTTCAGATTGGTCATAATGGAACTTTAACATAGTTTTACACAATAATGCTAAAACAAACTAAACTGCCTGTCATATGAACAATCAGTCAAACACTAATTCTAATTTAACAAATATATTTTTTTTTACTGTGAAATATTATAATAATACAAAGAAAATAACAAAAAAGAAAAATAGAAAGGTTTCAGCCCCTAATTTGTTTTTTAGTTCTTTTTATAGGCATTCAAATGCAGTCCAATGACTGGTCAGAATGTAACTTTAACATAATTTTACACAATAATACTACAACAAACCAAACTTCATGTCATATAAACAATCAGTTAAGATAAGTTAAATGTGTTGTGTCACTAAAAGAAAGAAACAAAATCATTACTTTTTTGCTTTACTGTGAGATATTATAATACAGTGACAATAACAAAGAAAAAGAAGAAAATAAAGGCTATTCAGCCTCTTAATTTGTTTTCAAGTTCTTTTATAGGCATATAAAGGCAGTCCAGTGATGGATGAACTTTAACATAATCTCAAACAATAATAGTAAAACAATCAAAGCTCCATGAACAATTAGTCAGTAAATGAAATGTTACAGTTAATAAAAGTTATATGTGTCAATAAAAGAAAGTAAATGCTTAAATACTTTTTTGTTTTACTGTGAAATATTATAATATTACAAAGACAATAACCAAAAAATGGCTATTTAGCCCCTTTATTTATTTTCAAGTTCTTTTTATAGGCACATAAATTTGCATTCATACTAGAGTTTGAGCATGCTGAATTCTGTCTATATAGCACTGCGAAAAGGGGCAGGATTAAACAAGATAATTAGATATTTAAAAAGCGAGCGATTGCTCTATTTTAAATTTCTGTCTAAAGTGGTCATGTTTTGATCCTAGATTCGTCTCACACAATCACATGATGCTATTTCACAGGTCAGAGTTTACCAAGTTTGAACTTTGCACAGCAGCGAACTGTGAAACTTGTCGCACGAGCTTGCGTTTCCGGTCTGACACATTTGCTTGTGTATGAATGGAAGTCTATAGGGAGAAAACCGCAGCATGACCAGGGCTTAAAGGCCAATGACTGGTCAGAATTTAACTTTTACAATTTCAAACAATAATAGTAAATCAAACAAAACTCCATGTCATATAAACAATGAGTCAGTCAAAACACTAATTTGAATATGGACAGAAAAGTTAAATGTGTTAATTATCTAAAGGCTGATTTGTACTTCTGCGTCAAGTGCACACGTATGGTCTGGTGCAGCCTCCTCATACCCCTTGCTGTGGACGACGCTGACGCGAACCTCTCAAAATATTTTAACTGAAACTGAAAAAGTCCCATGAATCTTTCGACGGAAAATTTCAGTGGCTGAACAACAATTCTGTGCATATAACCCATTCGTAAAAAATCAGCTTTGCGTGACTAAAATAGTTTTAAAAAACAGCATCACATGTCTAACAGAAATACTTCAGTCATGGTGTCGTCCTTCCTTCAGCGTGCAAAAGTAACTCCAATATTGATTCAGGATTTAAAAAAATGTTTTGATTAAGCATTTGATATTACCAATGTGTCTCGTGTGCACATGAACGCGCAGTTCGCATGCATGCACAAATAGCAGATCTGCATGAACAGAGATGGGGTACCAATCTACAGTTGTTGACAGACAGTTTAAGCTACTTATCAGAATTATGGGAAATAGCGGCCCGACAATATTCAATTGGATGAACATTTTTTGGGTCTTATGTCTTACCCAGAATATAAAAAATACATATAAATACATTTAGATCATTTCCTTCATTGGAAAGTGAAGAGACTTTCAACCAGCACAACAAAAGATGTATCTGAAGACAATCACCTACCTTTAAGGGTAGCTTTCAGAAAAGAAAAGAAAAGAAAAGAAGAAAAAAAAAAAAGACACATGAAGAAACACAACACAGGGGAACATAAAAATCTACTGCCAGCTAGTGTTTTGGAAGTGTTATTACAGAGCAAAACAAATAGCATGCAGAAGTATAAATGCAAGAAATGCCCTATAGGTAGGGCCAGACAGAATCTGCAGATATTTATTGCTATTTCTGTGGCGAATTTTGTTAAAAATCTTCGGATTTATGTGTAATTATTTTGGGAGTATCGTAACTAAAAGCTTAATATATGAAAAAAAAAAAATAGACTTTTACCTTTTATTTAATGATTACAATGCATATCCATCTAGATCCACTAATTTGGTCAGCAAAGCAAGTCTATCAAATAATATATCTACTAAAAGACAGAAAATATTACTTTACAAACTGTATTGAAAATAAATCTAACAAATATTTTCATATTAGTCAATAATATTACTGAAATTAATTTAAAAAACTGAATAAATATAAACTTACATTTACACAAGTAAATAAATACACACTATGATGGGCTAAAAATCTGCAGATTTCTGCGTGCGCAGACTCCGTGTGGCCTACCCATTGGTCACGGCGATCACTTGAAGCAGAAGTATAAATCAGCCTTAAAAGAAAAAAAATCCTTAAATACTTTTTTGCTTTCCTGTCAATTATTATAATAATACAAAGATAATAACAAAACAACAAACAAAAATTAACTATTCAATCCACAAACCACCACACCGAATTTTTTCAAATTTTTCAGTTTTACTGTTCGATCAACTTTAAAAAGTGTGTAATTTTATCAATGAAGAGATCATGAAGACCACAAGCTGTGCTATTTTGAAATTTCCAAAACCACAGCATGATATTTTAATCTTAAGACGTTTCATAAAAGAGAAAACCACATAAATGAACGCCACTGGTGAGGTAGCATTTGAACAATAGTTACTACACTGAATATTCCGATGCTCGGAGCGCTTGGGTGCACGCCAGACTCGTCGAGAATTAAGTTTGGGAATGACCTGAATTAATCAGCCATGGTCTTTATTTAATTTAGAAGGGCAATTCTGTAGATAGTGTTAAGCCCTCATATGCTGATAGAAGCTTATCGCGTTGCCCTTTTTACATGTGCAGCATGCCGTAATCCCAAAAAAGCTGCGATTTCACACCATGTCGGAGTCATAATCTCTCAACTTATGGCATTCTCTTCTCTAGGCTGAGCAGGATAACGGACACCCTCTCCCGGCGTTCGCTAATCTCCACATTGAGGTGCTCGATGAGAACAATCAGGCGCCGTATTTCCAGGTGGCCACTTATCATGGATTCATCTCTGAGTCTGCTCCTCTGGGCACCACCATCTCCAGCAGTGCCAATCTCTCCACCCCGCTCGCCATTATCGTCCTGGATAACGACATCGAGGAGGTGAGGACCTGTACTCAAGACGCCACTTATTCACACATGTCCTGAGGGCATGTTCAGTTGAAGTCAGAATTATTAGCCCCCCTGTATATAAGATATAAGATTTTTGAACACATTTCCAAACATAACTCATTTCTAATCACTGATTTCTTTTATCTTTGCCATGATGACAGCACAGAATATTTTACAATTTTTTATGATACTAATATTCAGCTTAAACTGACATTTAAAGGCTTAACTAGGTTAATTAGGTAACAATGGTTCGTTCTGTAGACAATCAAAAGATATTGCTAAATATTTTAGCATTTTATTGCTAAATATTGCTTGTGTTTGAAAACATACAATATTGTGTGTTCGTAAGTAATACAGGCAGAACACATCAAGTTGTGTTGCATAAATAGCTTTTTCGATAGAGTATCGCAGGGATATGCCAATTCAATAATGCAAATCATGATTCTTACCCTACCTATTATTAGCATAACATTACAAAACATGAAGACACGCCATTCTACATGACTCAGATGTTTTTGCACACTGGAATTTACAAAGAAAAACATCAAGCTATTTGACTGTTTGTGGCATCCACACGTATGGAAATAAATAAATAAACACATAATACCACTTGTAACATCTATGGGAACTATGAATAAAATGCAGTAAAGTTAAAAACATTACTTACCAAGAAATTAGCTGGTTAACGCGTTCTTCCGATTCACTTCACTGCATCCAGCGTCTGATCGATCTCTTGATTCTGCCCACGCAAAATTTTAATATTTGCGCCTTAATTTGACCAGCATTTGACCCCGATTTTAGGCACTTTGCGGCAGTTTTAAGCTTGGTTAGAGCAATATTGGGTGGAGTTAGGGCGTACTCACACTATGTACAGTTCCCTTGAACCGGGCCGAAGCACGCTTGTTCCCCCTCCCGTCTCCCCCGACGGGCCTCAATCACATTGCATTCGAGCCTGAGCACGCTTACGTCATCGATGATGCGCTGTTCAGTGTATGAGAAGCGCTCTCAGAGATTTCAGTGGAGATTTCTTTACATCATTATATCAATTTAGTCGTTTGATATGCAGTGACACACAGTCAAATATTCTGCCGAACAGATCAGCCACTGCTGACGCTCATAAACAATCATAAAGTCCTCGTGCTGCCGGAATTAGAAGGTTTGCTAAAAGTGCAGCTGTCGTGCAGAGAGGGGTTTGTGTCTTTAATCATTTACGACAGTGTGCGTTCATTAAACAGTAAGAATGATTAATAAATCCATATGAAACAGTCTCCAAAAGTCACGTCTCCTCTTCAGTTTCAGGCTCAGGTGCGCTTCACACTCACACTACAAGCGTACTGCGCCAAAGCCCAAGTGAACCGGGCTCAGGCACACCTCTTCCAACCGGGCCAGGGCTGGCCAACTGTACCGTGCCTGAGCCCGGTATAGCATAGTACGCCCTTAGTGTAAATAGCTTCTGCTATCAAGGCAAACAGCCACTCTGTAGTAATCACTTCATTTGAAACTACATACAATAAGAAAGCAGTTATATGAATTTGTAAATATTTAACAGTTTAACTTAAACATTAAATAAATGCCACCTTAATGAACAGAATAATTTTCTTAAAAAAATAAATGAGAAAAAAAAAACTGACCCCAAGTTTTTGACCAGTAGTGTGTGTATATGTATGTGAGTGTGTACATATATGTACACATACATACACATTTATTTATTTATTTATTTTCTATAAATAAAAATAATAATAAATAAATGCAAAAATAAAAATGTTGAAATGTCTTAAAATGTTTGTTTTTAATTAAAAACTGCTTTTATTCTAGCTGAAATAAACTGAATAAGACTTTTTTCAGAAGACAAAAAAATATTATCGGAAATACTGTGGGGAAAAAAAGGAATAATTTTGACTTCAGCTGTATTTGTGTGAGTGTGTATGTAAATGCTCCTCTGATGTTAACCAAGGCTCCTGCTCCATGGAGCATTAGAAAAGCAAATTAAAATTGAAAACAGCATCAGAGGCTCAGTCTCAGAGGCTCGCACTTAGAGAGTTATTGGGGAGGCGCTAACACCAAGCTAATGTTCTCCAGAGTGTTCTCGATTCACAATTATCTCCACTTTATAGATTGCAGATGCAAAATACTCTGACAAACATCTTCTTACTTGAAGGGATGGTGCATGTGAAAGTGAAAACATGTTGCTCATTTGCTAAGTCATCTCAAACTGGTCGAACACCTGACTTTAAGATGCATTATGGTTGAATAGATCCCGAGAAGCTAAGGAGACACCTCTTTTTATTTTCGCTTGGTCTTTAAATCCATTTGTCATGTTTCTTTTTTACCCCAAGCCTCGCAGTAATGTGAATAGACAGGCAGGCAGGCAGGCAGGCAGGCAGGCAGACAGACAGGCAGACAGGCAGGCAGGCAGGCAGGCAGGCAGACAGACAGACAGACAGACAGACAGACAGACAGACAGACAGACAGACAGACAGACAGACAGATAGATAGATAGATAGATAGATAGATAGATAGATAGATTAAAGCAGTTTGAAAAAGGATAGATAGATAGATAGATAGATAGATAGATAGATAGATAGATA
>CAIGQQ010001014.1:1256942-1267786 GCA_903798035.1 Danio albolineatus
TTTGCTACTGAATGACATTGTACAGCCTATATAAAAGATCTTTTAAAAAGGTGCAGATACAAAAATTTGTAGACATTTTAGTTATAATTCCATTTTATTTTGTTGTTTTATATTTCATTTAATTAAATTTTATTTAGCTTTTTGTTTTGTTTTTAATTTTTTAATTTAATTTTGTTTTTTTGTTTTGCTTTGTTTTTCTTTTTCTTTTTGATTATTTTCTTTTCTTTTCTTTTTTATATTTCATTTTATAGGTGTGCTAACGTACATATGGAAAGATTAGCCAAAGTATTTCTTGCAAAATAATAAAAACTACATTCGCTACTGAATGACAGTGTACGGCCAATATAAAAGATCTTTTAAATAAGTGCAGATACAACAATATGTAGACA
The DNA here is from genome assembly GCA_903798035.1 of Danio albolineatus. Lineage (NCBI taxonomy): Eukaryota > Metazoa > Chordata > Actinopteri > Cypriniformes > Danionidae > Danio > Danio albolineatus. The sequence continues at coordinate 1,257,332 of CAIGQQ010001014.1, forward strand.
TTTCATTTATAATTCAATTTTGTTTTGTTATTTTATATATAATTTAATTTGAAGTTTTGCTTTTTGTTTTGTTGATTTAATTTAATTTTGTTTTGTTATGTTTTGTTTTGTTTTGTTTTGTTTTGTTTTGTTTTGTTTTGTTTTGTTTTGTTTTGTTTTGTTTAATTTAATTTAATTTAATTTAATTTAATTTTGTTTTGTTTAATTTTGTTTAATTTAATTTAATTTAATTTAATTTAATTTAATTTTAATTTTAATTTATTTTTTTTGTTTTGTTTTGTTTTGTTTTATTAAGTGTACTGATACAAAAATTGAAAAAATAAGCCGAAGTGAAAACAATAAACATGAAATATTTCTTGTAAAATAATAAAAACTACAATTGCTACTGAATGACATTGTACAGCCTAAAGACAAGATCTTTTAAATAAGTGCAGATGCAACATGTTAATGCCTCAAACACTTAAATAAAACAAATTTCCAGGCATGAAAGTGCATTTTTATCTTTTAGCTGACTCTTGAAATGTTCTTGTACAAACTCCTTAGATATTTATGCTACTTATTCATTTACTTTGATACCGCAGAATCAGTGTCTCAAACTTCCCAAGTTTGTTCTCCAGACTCCTTTAGAAGGTCTTGAGTTGTTTATAAATATCTTTTTCCTTTTTAATAACTTGTTTTTTAAATTTTACAGCATGTTTTTGTAATCTACAAGTGCTTTTGCCATTCATATTGGTGTTTATAGTTATTATTAATGCTAATTAATGCATTATATGTTAAAAACAAGACCTCATTGTAAAGTATGCTGACTTAAAAAAATACGTTACTAATAAACACAAAATAGAAAACAGAAACTAATTAATTCATGTAATAATATGCAATAATGACAGTAAACAGCATATATATATATATATATATATCTCGGTAAACATTTTAGTGTCTCGGAAGCTTTATTTTTGCACATTTCACAGACATGAAGTTGCATTTTCATCTTTTAGCTGAATATTGGAAGGCTCTTGTACAAAATACTTTGATATTTGTGTGCCTTATTAATTTACTTTGATATCGCAAACATCAGTGTGTTGGATTTCACAAGTCGTATCTCAAGGCTCCTTCAGTTTCTTTCTGAAGCTCTGGAGTTGTTTTTACTCTCTTTTTTATTTCTTATTTGTTTTTCTCTTCTTTTTATAGTGTGTTTCTCTGGTTAAGGTTGATATTTGTATTGTTTTTTTTTTTGCTATCTAAAAAAATATGTATAGTCATATTTAATGCTGGTTAATGCATAGATTGTTAAAATGAGATCTGATCATAATGTTGTATAAAGCAATGCTCATTTTATTTTATTTTCATTCATTTATTCATTTTCATCTTCGGCTTAGTTTCTTTATTCATAAGGGGTCGCCACAGCGAAATGAACCACCAACTTATGCAGCATATATTTTTAGATTTTTATGCAGTGGATGCCCTTCCAGCTGCAACCCAGTACTGGGAAACACCCACCCATCCCAACACTCACACACAAACACGTGCACTCGTTTTGTTTTGCTTTTTACTTTATTTTTCGTTTTGCATTTTGTTTTTTGTTTATTTTTTTTGTTTTTTGTTTTTATTTTATTTTGTTTTTTGTTTTGTTTCATTTTTTGTTTTATTTTATTTTTTGTTTATTTTGTTTTTTATTTTTTTTCTTTGTTTTTTTTATTTTATTTTGTTTTTTGTTTAACTTTTTTATTTTGTATATTTGTTTTGCTTTTTTGTTTGTTATTTTTTTCTTGTTTTTTGATTTTTTTGTTTAACTTGTTTTTTTATTTTATTTTTGTTTTTATTTTTGATTTATTTATTTATTTTATTTTATAACAGTGAATTAACAACATTATTGACAAGTTTATACATAAATAAACAAGTGCTACATATAACAATATGCAGAGATTGTATTTTATTATATTATTATTTATTTTATTTTTGTAAAATGTTAAGCATTGTAATAAGTGTCAACATGAATGAACAATTATTAAATACAATAATATGTAGACATTTTATTGTATTTTATATTGTTTATTTTATTTTTTGCTTTTTACTTTTGATTTTATTTTACTATGTGTATTGTTATGTTATGCTTTTTACTTTATTTTTTGTTTTTTGTTTTGTTTTTTGTTTATTTTTCACTTTATTTTATTTCGTTTTTTTATTATTTTGTTCTTTATTTTGTTTCATTTTTTATTTTATTTTATTTTTGCTTTTTGTTTTGTTTTAAATTTTTTATTTTATTTTTTTGCATTTTGTTTTTGTTTGTTATTTTTTATTTTATTTTGTTGTTGTTTTTTGTTTATTTTGTTTAACTCTAGTTTTTTTATTTTGTCTTATGTGAACTAACATAATTATTTAAAAAATTGCTGAAATGAAAACAAAATGTAAAAATAAACAAAATTGTTAATGTAAAATGTTCAGTACTTACTTAATGACAGCAAACAACAGCAAATATCACTTCAGATATAACATATATATTGCAAAAAATTATTTTCACAAAACTTCTACACAAAAGTTGTTTCATCAGCCTTCGTCAATTTCTTTTAGAAGCTTTTACTTTATAACTTTTTCTTGAACTGTTTTCTCTTACAGTGTGCTTCTCTAACACACAACCTTTATAAGTATGCGTGTGTGTGTGTGTGTGTGTGTGTTTTATTTTTTTCATCCATACCAATTTGTAGTCACATTCCCTGCATGCAGTCTTCTGATGCCCCTGCCTTCTGACACAAGAAACTTACTGTGATTTATTTCCACTGCAGACGAAAGATCCCATGGTGCGCATCTCTCTGGACAACTACAACGGCATCTTTGCAGTGACGGCGGGTGGAATCGCACGCTACCTGACACTGCTGAGGCCCGTGGACCATGAAGAACAGCCGACTTATGCCTTCACGGTAAGAGCTTGGTGTGCCACCTTTGTTTGACAAGCCTGCTTAGCTCTCTGCCTCCGTCACCAGGACTCGCAGCTTTCATGTCAAGGACTTTGTCTAAACTCGTCTTCTCCACACACTACTTGCTTTTTCGCTCTGGAGTTATGTGAAAAGCACCAATAGCAATCCACAATGCAGCCGTTCAGTCGGATCTTGATGGAGAAATCCAGGACCAGCTATATACAGTGCTCAACATATATAAGTAAACCCCTCACAAATCTCTCATGAATGTTTTCTAAAGAAAACTTTATAATATTACATATGTTAATTTACATTATAGTAGTCAGTATCAAGAGCTAATCTAACAAAATAACTTGTACAACAGTCCAAAATGAATACACTCTAATGTATATGTTAGGTTAAACAAGATTATTAGATTAAACAAATTTAAAAAGAGCAAAATTTAAGAGAAACAAAAAATGTATAAAATTTTGTTGAAAATTAGTTTGTTCCTAGTTTATTTTTCAAATGTTTTTTGCATTGATTTATATGTAGGGGTGTCACGGTGGCGCAGTGTCCTGGCTGGGTCAGTTTGCATTTCTGTGTGGAGTTTGCATGTTCTTCGTGTGTTCGCGTGGGATTCCTCCAGGTGCTCCGGTTTCCTCCACAGTGGCCATAGTGTATGTGTGTGAAAGAGTGTGTATGGGTGTTTTCCAGTGGGGCGTCAGCTGCGTAATACCATATGCTGGATAAGTTGGTGGTTCATTCCGCTGTGGCGACCCCTGATTAATGAAGGGACTAAGCTGAAAACTAACGAATAAAGGAATTTAAATGTATTATCTTTCTATTTCTGAAGAACATCAGTGACTAAATATTATTTGAATAAATATTTTGGTAAATAAATCTGTTTTGTTCAAATGCACCAAAATATATTACCTATATCATAGATGTCTAAAGTAAGGCCTGCAGGCCAAAGTTGGCCCATAGTAACCTTTGATTTGGCCCACCGTCCCATCTGAGAGGAGAGTGAGAATGATGGAGAGAGTTGGGTCGAATGCCTCAATAAAGTTTGGGCATTGCCAGCCCATATTCACTGAGAAATTAGAAAAAAACATTCATTTTCAGAATGGGGTGTACCAATATATATATTTATAAGTTGGCGGTTTATTCCGCTGTGGCAACCCCGGATTAATAAAGGGACTAAGCCGAAAAGAAAATGAATGAATGAATGATATATACTGTATTTATAATCATTTATATATTCATTTTCTTTTTGGCTCAGTCCTTTTATTAATCTGGGATCGCCACAGCGGAATGAACCGACAACTTATCCAGCATACGTTTTATGCAGCGGATGCCCTTCCAGCTGCAAACCATCACTAGGAAACATCTATACACACTCATTCACACTCATACAGTACGGAAAATTTAGCCTGCCCAATTCACCTATACCACGTCTTTAGACTCGTGGGGGAAACTGGAGCACACGGAGGAAACACACGCGACCACAGGGAGAACATGCAAACTCCACACAGAAATGTCATCTGACCCAGCCGAGACTCGAACCAGCGACCTTCTTGCTGTGAAGCGAACATGCTACCCACTACGCCACCGTGGCGCCATATATAGTTCTTTTTTGAGATGCTTTTTCACTCAGACGAACAGTAGAGAATAAAACTAGATCTAGAGGAATTCTGATCGAGCCATATGCGGTCCTATTGATTCAATGTATTCTTAAATGGAAAGTTCACCCAAAAATAAAAATATTCTCATAATTTACTCTCCCTAATAAGGTTTTAAAGAGGACCTATTATGCCCCTTTGTACAAGGTGTAAAATAAGTCTCTGATGTCCCTAGAGTGTGTTTGTGAAATTTCAGCTCAATATACTGTACAATAATGTTTTTCAGAACTCTTTAAAACTGCCCCTTTTAGGCATTGATCCAAATTGTGGTGTTTTGGTGACTGTCGCTTAAAATTTAAATCAAATTGTGCGCCTTTGAAAGAGGGCGGAGCTATGAATGCCTGTGCGTCAGCATAGCAGCAGATTCAATCACAAGACTAATGTCATCTCTGTGAAAAAAACTGAAAACAAGAAGGAGATCTGAAGAAGGGATGAAGACCCTGGTGTCTGTTTGTGCATCCTGAAACTGAACATTTACTTAGTCTCTGACATTTTCTTCAGCAGGTATGATGTGAAAACTCTAATGGCAGACGGCTGCTTCTCACTCAGTGCTGTTTATGCTAAATGCTGTATCTCTAAATCAGGGAAGTTAATCTCTTAACCAGGGCAGGAAATATGTTTGGGTAGCACTTTATTTTGATGGTCCATTTGAGTATTAGTAGACTGTCTGCTTAATATCTGTTGATACTGACATTCAACAGACATTTAACTGACTATAAGAAACTTTGCAATTACATGTCAACTTACACTAACCCTAACCCTAACCCCAAACTAACAGTCTACTTATAATCTAATGAGAATTAGTTGCAATGTAACTTAAATTCAACAAACGGACGATCAAAATAAAGTGTGACCTAAGTTTGATATACTTGCTTAATATTTTTATCCTACAGCATGTATTAATGCTGACTTTTAGCTAGTTAACCCTCCAACAATGCTGAACAGCACCACACAAGTCATACTGTCTGAACAATGCAGAGCGCTTTGGTGCCCTCAGCTCATTCTCTCAGAGTCCTGCTATACAATTCATACAAAAGCAGCATATTTCACCGCATTTCGCACTGTATTATGGAGATATGCAGATCTCAATTTGGTCACATGGAGGTTGCTCTCTTGCTCGCATTATTATTATTATGTTTTTTGCTTGGTAATGAATTAACTCCGCTAAGCACGTCCATGGTTATTTTAGTCTCTGACATATATTACGGTGATACAGCAGAGCGTATTACAGCGCTGTCGGCCTGTTAATGAGAGAGAACAATGGTATTTTTAGGAAAAGGGAAATGATGGCGCTATGGGTCATACTATTATGACCCACACAAAGGATACACAATCGCATCCCCCTGGGTAATGGAAACGCGTCTGCTGTCAGCGCGATTACTTAGCTGCGTTTTCTTGGAAAGTCAGAATGTCAGAATGTATAATGCGGGTTTTAAAATAATATGCTAAGGGACTGCATGGATTTTTTATTTTATTTTTATTTTTGAATAGCTGAAGGTTGCAGTAACTGAGGGTGGTAGAAATAAGATTATTTTATCTAATAAAGTTATTCATGATGTTATAAAATGTAAAAAGCAATGGGGAATGTTACATTTAATATATTTTAGGTGTATATACTGTAGCTGAAGTTTGAACAGCGCTTAAACTCACGCATGCCTTTCATTTGTGTACAAACCTGGATCCATTCAATCATTTTCATTCGCCACAGCGGAATGAACCGCCAGCTTTTCCAGCAAATGTTTTACTCAGCGGATGCCCTTCCAGCTGCAAACACCCATACACTCTCACATTCACACACATACACTACGGCCAATTTAGTTTATTCAATTCACCTGTACTGCATGACTGTGGGGGGAAACCAGAGCGCCCGGAGGAAACCCACACGGGGAGAACATGCAGACTCCACACAGAAATGCCAACTGGTCCAGCCGGGACTTGAACCAGTGACATTCTTGCTGTGAGGCGACAGTACTAAACACTGAGCCAACATGCAGCCCTAACCTGTATTTAATGTGAAAAAATATTGTACAACAGTTCAGTTCTGTGCATTTTTTTATGCTAATAAAGATGTTTCACTATGAATTAGCCGAATGTAACAGATTGGGTTATCGACTGTGAATCAATTATGCATTAAACTAGAATTTCAGGAGCTCAATAATAAAAGAGGATTAGGAGAATTTAACTCTTAATTTCTCATGAAAAATGTAGTACTTTTAAAGAAGATGCATCAGAAGGGATATTTCTATTTCTAATTCTATTTATAGTTAATTAAATCTTATATAGGAAAGGAAAGAGACCAATATTCATTAATTTATTCAGTACAAAAAACATATAACACACCACTCCTGCTTAACGCTTTGCTTCAACTCCTGGTGTGAGTCTAGTCCCGGTTGTTGACATGCTTGACGAAGTAATACGCGCTGCTCACGCGATGCTCATGCTTAACAGTTTTTTATGTGGAGGTGCCGGCACACAGTGAGTTTTGCAAAATCAACAAAACTGAAGTTTAAATTATATGATGATCTTATTTTGACTAAGCATGGCTCTTTTGTTTTGCATGAAGCAGAAAGGGGGGATGATGAGTTAGGTAAAACTTAATAAACGTAATTCTCGTCCATGTGTCAAGTCTAAGACAACAGATAATTCTATAAAACATCTGTTTGTATTCTACAGAATTATCTATAGAGTTTCAATTGAATGAAATGAATATCCATGCATATTTAAAAATTGTAGTATAATAACAATAATATTTTATTTATAGTAGTTTTCTTTTGTATTATTTATTTATTTATTTGTTTGTTTGTTTGTTTGTTTGTTTGTTTGTTTGTTTATTTATTTATTTATTTATTTTTTGAGGGGGGTCGTGACATTGTAGAGCTTTGTCTAGCAATGCCCCTGGTTGTTGCTATATGTAACTAAAAGTGTTGCTGCTCCAGAAATGTATGAATTAAAATGGAGTCTGTGTATGTACTTTTGTTGGAAAGGAAACGGAAAAGAAAAAAACAAAGAAAAGGCTGATACCCATATTCATAATTTTTATGCAATACTATACAGTATTAACTAGTTTTTTTCACTGCATTAAATTAATTTTACTAAACAAGAATTGTACCCATTTAACATTCAACTGCCCAATATTTTAAAAGAGACACAAGTTAAGATACAAAATACAACATGGCCGTCAAAGTTTTGTTTTTTTTGCCATTTCATATTTCATTTACATCATTAACTTTTACTTTATATGTACCACGACATATTTATTTAACAAACATTAAAATAAAAGCCAATGCTGTTGCCATATGTAAAATAAAATGCTGCCGCTAAAGAAAAGTATAAACTAAAATGCAGTCTGTGTATGTATTGTTCTTCTGTGATTTTGCTGAGATCTGTTGGATTATTCAAAAGATGTTATCAAATCATCGTTATCTGCCTGATTTATGTTATTGCATATATGCTGATAACTTTAAATGAATCTAATATCGGCCAAAAATAGTGCTTTCCAATACATCAGCGCGTACATGGTTAATAGCTTTGACAATAACAAAAGAAAAATGCATTTCTTGAGCAGCAAATCAACATGTTACAGTGATTTCTTAAAACTCTGAAGAGCCACAAACTAAATAGCACTTTAATATACATGAAACATTATCTAAAAATGTGATATTTCACAATATTTCTGTGCTCTGCTGTGTTTTAGATACTTTTAAAAATGTAAAATATGAAGCACAAATCTTTCAAAATGCCAAAACATCTTATTTCATGTTTCTTTTTCTAGCTATTTAACCTGTTTTTGTGACACTAGGAGCTGTTAAGTTTTCTTCTCAGCTGTAAATACAGTTAGAATTCAACTTCAGTGCTGTTGTTTTCAATAATGCAGCGTACCTCTGTTTACTGGAGGTACAATTTTTTTATTAAATTTTTTTTTGACATGAAGGACTCCACCTAAGCGGCACCCTGGAGCTAACAGAGATGTCGGAGCTGTCGAGTTTGACATGCCAAACCTTGCACATGTGATAAGCTTGAGTTCCGGAAGCGTCTCGCTGAGATGAGCTCATGACTGAACTATTGAGTCCCCCTGCAAGGTTGGCATAACACCGTCTTAGTGGGAAGAGCAATTTCCATTTGCACTGTTATTATTTCATATTTGTATTCGCATTGCTTCATAATTGGCTCCTCGCTGGTGCCACAGCTTCTAGCTTCAAACTCGACATGAAATGGAAGTTAAGAAGTCATTTTTTTTCTGATACCGTGACATACATCCACTTGAAACGGTCCTGAAATGAGGAAAAAAAATTTAGGGAGGTGCATGATTTAGTGCTTTGTGAACCGATTGGATTGTTGAACGATGGGCAGTGCTAGCAAAATGAAAGAATATTTACAAATGGATGAATTCAGAGCAGAAACGAGACATCCAATGATAGCTCCACCCTAAAGGCATTGTATGTGACCAGGAAGTGAAGAAAAGTCATTTCAAGGGAGGAAAGGTTATGTGATTTGATTAACGTTAATAAGAGCAAATAGATTTTTACACAATAATGAAGTGCACAGATACATTGTTTATAACAAAAACTACTACATACATGTACAGTGGGGGTAATAAATATTGAACACATCACCATTTTCACAGAAAACGTCTTTCTAAAGGTGCTGTTGACTTGAAATTTTTACCAGATGTTAGTAACAGCCAAACAAATTCATATTAGCAAAACCCAAATCTAAATGCATAATCAATGCATAATCAAATGAAATGAAAGGGAATATGTATTGAACCAACAAAGAAAGGCAAGTGTAGAAAGGCAATGAAAGTCCAGACAGCAGCTAAAATCTCTAAGTAGTTCTTCAGCAACCCTCTGCCCTTCATCAGCGTAAATGAACGTTAGCTGCTTCAGTTCAGCATCTACATTAGCAGGAGGATGAAGATGAAACCAGGGTGGACATTTCAGCAAGACAATGATCCAAAACACAGCCAAGGAGACTCACAAATGCTTTCAGAGAAAGAAAAGCAAGCTGTAGAATGGCCTAGACAGTCACCTGAACTGTATCCAATAGAAAACCCAAACTAAAGGTCAGATTTGATAGACAAGACTGTGAAAAATCCACACATAAGCAATTCACGTGACTTCATTTACCATATGAGAAGCGTCTTTAAGCTGCCATCACCAACAAAGCCTTTTATATAAAGTATTATACAGTATACGTTTCAGCAGTTAAGTACTTTCACTTTGTGTCATTTCATAACTATTGTTTAAAGTTAAATTAAAAGTTAAGACTTTTAAAAGTTTTTTTTGTGTGTGTGTTTTTTTTAAATGTTCCACAAATGAACATCATTAATTTTGCAATCTTCTCATCCCCTTGTGATCTTTAATCAGAATTAATATTGTAAACTTGTTAAATGCATTGAGGATTCATTTTGGAAATTAAAGGGCACATGTTTTACCCCTTTTTTATATTTAATATAAGTCTTTTGTGTCAACAAAATTTGTTTGTAAAGTTTCAGCTCAAAACACCCATCAGACATGACATGTTAAGTCTTCTGAAATTGGAGAAGATCAAGTTCTCTCTCAGCGGATCATCTCACAAGTTTAATACTCATTGGAGGCCACTACTAAATTATTTTGATGATTTAACACCTCTTGAAGTAATTATTTAAGAAATCATTTTATGGTCAGAATAAACTTTTAATCTAGCATTTCTACTCCGGTACTGTCATGCCCTAAACTAGACGTATTGGTCAAAACTCAGCACAACTAAAACCACAATAACCAAGAAGTAGGTAGCACATTATTGTTTTTGTAACTAGTTAATGTATCTACTTTATTTATTTTTTCATTTATTTACTTATACCTTTTCTATTTATTTGAATTTATTTATATATTTATTTTAAA
>CAIGQQ010001014.1:1273752-1288667 GCA_903798035.1 Danio albolineatus
TTTCAGCCATGCTCACTACTTAGTTGAAGTAACTAGTGCTAAAAAGAATTAACGGTTGTGTTGTATTTGGTGAGGAAAGTAGCTGCTGCAATACTAGGTTGATAGCATGTTGGGGAAGCTAATGTTGTAGTGGCTAGGTATTGTTGGCATTCTGGAGTGTTATAAAATGAAGAGATCAAGCAAAAATGAAAATTACCTTACCATTTACTCTGCCTCAAATGTGCAAATAACACAGAGGAAAGTGTTGCAGTTGTAGCTAATGTTTTTTTTTAGCTTCAGCATTTTTGAATAGTGCTAGGAAAACTACTGTGGTGACCATTTCAGCCATGCTCACTACTTGGTTGAAGTAACTAGTAAGAAACCATTGATGTATTTGGTGAGGAAACCAGCTGCTGCAATGCTAGGTTGTTAGCATGCTGTTGGGGATACTAATCTCAGAGTGGCTAGGTGTTGTTTGTATGCTGGAGTTTTATTAAAGGGTAGTTCAGACAAAATTGGAAATCTCCTTATTAGTAAGTGTTGCAGTTGCAGCTAATGTTTTTTTTTGTTTTTAGCTTTAGCATTTTTAAAAAGGGCTTGGAAATTTACTGTGGTGACCATTTCAGCGACGGTCACTACTTGGTAGATGTAATTAGTGTTATAAAGAAAGAAACTAGTGTTGTATTTGGTGAGGAAACTAGCTGCTGCAATGCTAGGTTGTTAGCATGTTGTTAAGGATTCTAATTTCGGAGTGGCTTGGGATTGTTTGTATGCTGGAGTTTTATTAAGGGGTAGTGAGGCAGAAATGGAAAATACGTCATTACTCTGCCTCAAATGTGCAAATAACACAGAGGAAAGTGTTGCAGTTGCAGCTAATGTTTTTTTTTTTTTAGCTTTAGCATTCTCAAATAGTGCTTGGAAATTTACTGTGGTGATAATTTCAGCGACGGTCACTACTTGGTTGAAGTAACTCGTGTTATAAAGAAAAAAAACTATATTATTGTATTTGGTGAGGGAAATGTGCAAAACTAGCTGCTCCTATTCTAGGTTGTTAGCATGTTGTCGAGAATGCTAATTTCGGAGAGGCTAGGGATTGTTTGTGTGCTGGGGTGTTATTCAAGAAATAGTTCAGACAAAAATGAAAATTGCCTCATTTACTCTGCCTCAAATGTGCAAATAGCACAGAGAAGAGTGTTGCAGTTGTAGCTAATGTTTTGTTAGCTTCTGAATTTTCGATTAATGCTTGGAGTTTTACTATGGTAACCATTTCAGCCGGGGTCACTACTTGGTAGACGTAAGTGTTATAAAGAAAGAAACTGTATTGTTGTATTTGGTGAGGGAAATGTGCAAAACCTGCTGCTGCAATGCTAGGTTGTTAGCATGTTGTCGTGGATGCTAATTTCTAAGAGATTGTTTGTATGCAGGAGTAAAATTCTGATTAATAGGTATAAATATGTATATATGAAATTAGTATTCTGGGGTGTCATTCTAAGTAATAGGTATTAATATTTCTATTATGTAATGACAAGCTCTGATAACATTTGATGATTAAGCGCTAGTGTGTATTTAATAGGGATCTTATGAATGACAACTAGTATTTCATACAAATTTGTATAACAAAAAGGTATTAGTCTCAAATAAAAACGTTGCTCTTAATTAATGAATAAACACTATTTTAATGAATAAGTACTAATGGAAAAATATATTAATATCTCAAAATAATAGGTAGTATTAGCATGGTAACTGATATTATGATTTATATATCAAGCGGTAAACTAATTTGCCACACTTCAACTTCCAGTGTCTACATTTCTCTCCAGGGTTTATAAGTGTCTAATTATTCTGTTTCTTTTTTGACTGTGAAACAATGGTGTTGTCAGCTTGTAGATAAACTAATTAGTGCAAAAAAAATGTATAAAAAAAAAAATCAAGGTGCATGCTTAAGCCTTGTGTGCACAGTTCACGCCGTTTGAAATTAGCTCTCATTCCCAGTCCTCATTAGTTTACCTTCTTTGTTTAACAGTTCTGTCTGGTAATTGAAAAGGCAAATGTTCTAATACTCCATTCAGCATTCAGCAAATATGCATTTTAAACAAGTCTGTGAATAACTAATAGGAATCTAATGCCACAACTCTCTAAGACTGCAACAAATCCTGCTGTTAGATATTTTTGTGTGCATAGCCTGCATAAAAAATATGTGTACACTGTCAGTGGCAGCCTGAGTGTCCATATGAAAGATCCAAGCTGTGTGAACTAAATGCAGACAGGAGAGTTTGGGGAAAAATGAGCAATTTTAAATACACGATATTAAAGTATGCTGTGCATGTCAGATTGTGTGCCTGTGCTTAAAGTGGGGGTAAGTGGCAATAATGTCTTGTGCATTATTTAATAAAGGCATCCTTATCCTTGTAGTTGTGGTGTGATAAAGAACTATGATGTTCTTTAACACTGGCCGATTTTTAGAACTATATATTTATTGTTATCGTTATAGTTATTATACTTTGTGTGAACTGGCCTTTAGAGTGGCTTATTGTAGTTTTGGTAATCTAGCAACCTACAGTAAACAACATACAGTAAACTGCTTCTTTACCGTTATTGTTATTATTATCCTTGTAGTGTGAACTATATTATTCTTTAACACAGTGGACGATTTTTAGAACTATATATTTATTATTATATATTATATATTATATTATGCTTGGTGTGAACTGGCCTTTAGAGTCACTGACTGTAGTATTGGTAACCTAGCAACCAACAGCAAACAACATGCAGTAAATTGCTTCTTTATCGTTGTATTTGTGGCTTGAACTATGCTATTCTTTAAAACACTGAACAATTTTTAGAACTATATATTTATTGTTGTAGTTATTGTGCAATATTGGTAACCTAGCAGTAAACGGCGTACAGTAAACCGCATCCTTATCATTATTGTTATCCTTGTAGTTGTGGTTTGAACTATAATATTCTTAAACACTGTGACCGATTTTTGGAACTATATATGTATTGTTATAGTCATAGTGTCACGGTTCATGGATCTGTGTGTTCCTGTCTGTGTGTGTGTTTGTGTGTGTATGTGTGTGCGTATGGGTGTATCTGTGTTGGTGTGAGTGTGTTTGTTTGGGTATGAATAGCGTGGCTGTCTGTTTTCTTGTCAGCTGTGTGGTCACGTGGAGGGAATCATCCAATTGGCTAATTAGCGACAGCAGCTGTTTGGTGTTATCTCGGCTATTTATACCCAGCGTCCATGTCTCCCATTTGTCAGTCCGTTATTCAACTTATGTTTGTGTCTCTTAGTCTTCCTACGTGTTTGGCTATGATCTGCTTTATGAACTGTGTCTCATGTGATCGACTATGAATTTCGTCTGTGACTGCTACTTCCTGGTTTACTGTGTGAAGTTTTCATCAGCTGTTTAGCTGCATCGTTTCCACGAGAAGATACTCCTGTATTCTCCACCACCTCATTCACGAACTCTGTTATTTGATACTTGTTTGATTCCAGTCTGACATTAAACTTTTCATATTTTACTCTCGCATTTGGGTCTCCCTGTTGTTTCTTGACACATAGTTATCGTGCTTGGTGTGAACCAACCTTTACAGTGGCTGACTGTAGTATTGGTAACCTAGCAATCAAAAGCAAACAACATGCAGTAAATTGCTTCTTTATCGTTGTAATTGTGACTTGAACTAAGCTATTCTTTAACACTCTGACTGATTTTTAGAACTATATATTTATCGTTATAGTTATCGTGCTTGGTGTGAACCGACCTTTAGAGTGGCTGACTGTAGGATTGGTAACCTAGCAACCTACAGTAAACGACATACAGTAAACTGCATCTTTATCGATATCGTTATCCTTGTAGTTGTGGTGTGAACTATAATATTCTTAAACACTATGACTGATTTTTAGAACTATATATTTTTCGTTATAGTTATCATGCTTTGTGTGAACGAGCCTTTAGAGTGGCTCAGTGCAGTATTGGTAGCCCAGCAACCTACAGTAAACGACATACAGTAAACTGCATCCTTATCATCATTATCGTTATCCTTGTACTTGTGGTTTGAACTATAATATTCTTAAACACTGTGACCGATTTTTAGAACTATATATGTATTGTTAGAGTTATAGTTATCATGCTTGGTGTGAACCGACCTTTAGAGTGGCTGACTGTAGTATTGGTAACCTAGCAACTAACAGCAAACAATATACAGTAAATTTCTTTATTGTTGTAATTGTGGCTTGAACTATAATATTCTTTAACACTCTGACTGATTTTTAGAATTCTATATTTATAGTTATATTTATTGTGCTTGGTGTAAACTGGCATTTAGAGTGGCTGACTGTAGTATTGGTAACCTAGCAACCTACAGTAAACAACATACAGTAAGCTGCATCCTTATCATTATCGTTATCTTTGTAGTTGTGGTTTGAACTATAATATTCTTAAACACTATAGTCGATTTTTAGAACTATATATGTATTGTTATTGTTATAGTTATTGTGCTTGGTGTGAACCGACCTTTAGAGTGGCTGACTGTAGTATTGGTAACCTAGCAACTAACAGCAAACAATATACAGTAAATTGCTTCTTTAACGTTGTAATTGTAGCTTGAACTATGCTAATATTTAACACTCTGACCAATTTGTAGAATGATATATTTATCGTTATAGTTATTGTGCTTGTTGTAAACTGGCATTTAGAGTGGCTGACTGTAGTATTGGTAGCCTAGCAACCTACAGTAAACAGCATACAGTAAACTGCATCTTTATCGATATTGTTATCCTTGTAGTTGTGGTGTGAACTATAATATTCTTTTTACACTGTGACTGATTTTTAGAACTATATATGTATTGTTATAGTTATAGTTATCATGCTTGGTGTGAACGGGCCTTTAGAGTGGCTGATTGTAGTATTGGTTACCTGGCAACCAAGCATAATGGAAACAGCTGATTAGTTTATTCAGCTATAATACAGTTTATTCTCCAAATGTACATATTATTCGCAATAACCATTTTTCGCACAAGTCTAAAACTATCTCAAGTGACCATTTACAAAAAAAACTTTTAGCGAAGTAAGGGATTTTTATTGGAAATCTGACGTTTCCATCACTTGTTTCTCATGCGATACTTCAAAATTAACACAGGGTGATGAAAATGACATGTGACATCAGACTTAACAAGCCCCCGCAATAGCCTTTTAAATTAAATGTCAGATTTATGTTGGCATCAGCCTTCAAAAAATAAATAAATAAATAAATAAAAAACAAAATCCATATACTCTAATTTACAACACGCTGCCTTTCATTGACAATATGACTGAACATACTCTTTCTCTCCTCAAGCCTCAGCTGTTTTAGTCCATGTGGAGGTTGACAGAAACACTTCGCCCTTCTCGCAGCGCAGTCCACAACCTCTCTGTGATTTCCCATTAGTCTAGTTGACAGCCAGCGAGACATTTGGGAGAACCGCCAATGGACTGTTCTTTCCATGCAAGAGCATTCATTTAAATAATTTGGCTAGGCCTGTGCTATCACAATAAGCAAAAGGGGGAATGCGAAATCTGCTTTTAGCTCCCAGTATCTGTTTGCTGATGTGCAGTTAGTAGCAATTTTCAAATTCTGCTTTTAGCTTCGCTGTTTTAAAGTGGCTAATTTACAGTGATTCGTCTGTGTGCGATGTGTAATTACGAAGTTAAGAAGCAAATGTGGTTGTTGTAAATGCGCCTCACGTTTTGATATTAACAGTTTCGTTGCTGCTGTGTGTCTGCAGATGATCGCCTCGGATGGAGTTCAGGAAAGCGCTCCGGTCACCGTTAATATCACTGTGATTGATGCCAATGACAACACACCAACCTTCCCCAACGTCTCCTACGGTGTGAATGTTTACACAGACATGCAGCCCGGGGACCCAGTCTTACAGGTATTCAGTGTGCTGCTCTTTTACTGCAAAGAAGTAATATTATTAATATAATATAAATAATATTTATCAAATTGAATATGTGCGTCTTTAAAACCTCATAATATTGATTGATTGTTCAATTTATTGGTTGATTAACTCGTTGACAGATTGTTTGATTGATTGATTGATTGTTCAACTGATTTATTGTTCAATTAATTGCTTGATTAATTAACTGATTGATTGTTCAATTGATTGATTGTTCGATTGATTGGTTGATTTATTGATTGTTCAATTGATTGTTCAATTAATTGCTTGATTAATTAACTGATTGATTGTTTAATTGATTGTTCGATTGATTGATTGATTGATTGTTCAATTGATTGGTTGATCAATTGATTGGTTGATCAATTGATTTGATTGTTCGATTAATTGCTTGATTAACTGATTGATTGTTTAGTTGATTGTTCGATTAATTTATTGATTAAATGATTTATTGACTGATTGTTCAGTTGATAGATTGATCAATTGATAGATTGATCAATTGATTGATTGTTCAATTGATTGATTAATCGTTCAATTTCTTTGATTGTTTGATTGATTGATTGATTGATTTTTTGATTGACTGATTAATTGATTGATTGATTGATTGATTGATTGATTGTTCAATTCTTCGATTGTTCAATTGATAGATTGATTGATTGATATGATTGTTTGAATGATTGTTCGATTGATTGATTGATTGATTGATCGTTCAATTGATTGATTGATTGCTAGATTTACTTTAAATACATAGCACTGTATGCAAGCATAAAGCCAAGCTCATAGTACAGGTGGTTTAAGCAGATTATTGCCTATTTACCCAGCTAACTTTTACCCAGAACTTTTGTTGGGATCTGGGGTTTGAAAAAAGTAAACAAGAAAAATGTTTAGCCTCATGTGATATAAGAACGGGAACTTATAATTACCGTCCCTTAATTTGTTTCCACGCACAACGCTGCTGTATTATGTCTGAGAGTCAGTTCAGCCCTGATTCTGAAGTATGGGACCTTTGCTTTATGCTCTAACCATATACCTAGTACAAGTCTGTCATTCTAAATGTCTATGAGTCACTTAGTGGTTGATTCATGAATAGATGAAAATGGATCTGTCCAGTAAAAAAGTACAGTGTTTAGGAATGTAGTGAAATAAAAGTCAAAGCATTCCTTGAATAATGAGGAAGTGCACTGTAGTGAAATGCTCTAGTCCAGTGGTTCTCATGCTTTTTTCACCAAGTACCACCTCAGAAAAAAATTGTCTCTATAAGTGCCACCATAATAACCGGTATTGAAGTACATAAGGATAGTAGGCCTAATTAAGCAGCTACAGCACTCCACAGTTCAAAAACGAGACAGATTAATTCTTCTAATTAACAATATGTATTATTGTCAGCCAGTTAAATAAAAGGTTTAGCGTATTAAAATCAATTTACCGATCACATCGGTGTTATCGTACAAAGGCTTATCGTATAAAGAGTTAAAAGTGTGTTCATATTTTGACTTTAATTATTCATCGATTCCTTCGCGTACCACTAGAAGGAAGCTTGTGTACCACTAGTGGTACGCGTACCACAGTTTGAGAACCACTTCTCTAGTCTTTTTTTCATACAGGGTGTGTAGAAAACTGCTAGCATACTAGCTAACAAATGTAAACTAGTAGAACACTGTTTCTGTGTGAGATCACATAACATGGATAATCTTTATAAAATATGGTAGTGTATGATGTGCCACGGTTTTCAAACTGTGTGTTTTAAGCAAAGAAATCCTGTCAAGATTCTCATTGCGTTCCAGATTTCATAAATGGTTAGAGTGAAAAAACTTTGGTAACCCGAGTCTGGCTTTCCATAACATTAATATATCTAAATGAGCCAGAATTCTGGTTTGATAGTGTACACAGATTTCAGTTAGTGAAACAAACTCTATCAATATACACTTCATGCAATACTTCACAAGTGCAAGTGATGTCTTTCCTGGAAAAACAAGACTCCTGCAGAGCTTTTCACACATAATCCGCTCATTTGAATTAATAGCTGTAGTTCCCACATTTATGGGGGGATTATTGCTGGAATAATTGCTCGGATCTCTGTTTAATCTGTGACTTAAATGGAATTTTCTTTGGGATTGTGTGCGTAACTGATCCCTTTGCTGTCAGAACATAAGCAGAGCACAGGTTTGCTCTGACACACTAAAAGATTGACCCGGGGAGTCACATTGAGACACTACAGGTTGTATCATGGAAAAGGTTAACTCCTTGAGTCTGTGATGGTAGTTGTCACTTTAAAGGGTCACTCCTCAAGTGTGTGCTGGTAGTTGTCACTTTAAAAAGGTTTTTAAATAAATCCTTATCTACACTACCTGACAAAAGTCATATCGCCTATCCAAGTTTTAGAAACAACAAATATTCAAATTTGACATCTAGTTGATCATTTTGCTTAGACAAAAGTCTTGGCACTTAACAGAAATAATGCACAGTATAGAATACAAGTATACTAAACAAGTTAGGAGTTTATTGAGCCAAAAGTCATAGTTAATGGTTTGTCAAGATCCAGAATTGTACTGTACCTTAAAATAAAATGTAACCAATTTGTTTCAAGTGAGGAAAAAAAATCTCTTGAATAGCTAGTTCAGCACTAAAAATGGAGGAGGTGTCAGTATTCTCTAAATAATCCAGTGTTGCCAGTCACTGAATGTGCTGAAACAGTGATATCTGAGTGTTTTAGACAATCTGAGAAGTGAACATGACCTGGACATGATGACTCGCTAGCCTGGACAGTGATGAAGGTGAATAAGCACCTTTGCGGGCTCTCTCTGAAGTAACGACACCCATTTATTTTTTTCAGCTGACAGCACTGGACGCTGATGAGGGTCCCAACGGCCTGGTGAGCTACAAGATCTTGGCGGGGGATCAGGGGCATTTCACTATCAATGACTGCACAGGAGTGATCACAGTGCTGCCTAGCGTCAACCTGACTGTCGGCCGATCCTACGCCCTCACCGTCCGGGCCACCGACAATGGCCCAATGGCCCAGAGAAGGTAAATCAGCTGAGAAAATCAAGTCACTTTTAATTTCAATTACACTACACTGTGATTTCTAGATTTTACTGAAAAATAAAGTGCAACCCAGGCTCTTTGCGGATACACACCCAAGTCTACATTTCTGGGGACAGCGAAATACGTAAGCTTAGGTCTGCTGGCAGTTTTTCTTTTTGCAAATCCACCAGAGGCAGCTGTGTACGCTTCTTGATGATCGCAAATTCCTCTTGCGCATCCTAATCTCCTGAAAATCTACAAGAGGGCGCAATATACACTTCAGCGAACCAGGGGTGCGTTTTGTCATAACTAACGACATAACTCACGGCATAACTCGCGGCTGAACTATCATAGTATGATGCATTGTTTGGGAAAAGAACGATGTAGTGACCAGTGTTTCCCAAAACCATAGTTACTCTGTCGCAGATGCGTCGTTTGAACCACGTTAGTTATAATGTATAACGTCCATAATGGCGCTCTAAACGGAGTGGAGTGACTACTTTAGAGAAAAATCCCATCATTTTTGTGCAAATTATATTGTTTTACATGCACGGACATTTAAAAAAAAAATCCAGTATTAGTTTTGGTAAAAACATGCTCTTGTTTTCCATAATATTTGATATATATGTAAATGACACATATAAGAACTATATATGTTTGCTTTACAAATATTATTGAGAATAGCCTATTCCATGTAAAGTCACTTAGCTTACATGTATTCTAATCTCATATATAAATCAGATAAATCGTTAATACTGTAGGTCTAATTTACAGTAGTTTACATTAATTATAATAATAATAATAATAATAATAGTTATAATAATAATAATAATAATTATTATTATTATTATTATTATTATTATATTATATTATTTATATTTTATATATCATTTATTAATATTATTATTATTATTATTATTATTATTATTATTATTATTATTATTATTATTATTATTATTAATTTTCTTTTTAGCTGTGTCCTTTTTTTAATCCAGGGTCACCACAGCAGAATGAACTGCCAACTTATCCAGCACATGTTTTACGCAATGGATGCCCTTCCAGCTGCAACCCATTACTGGGAAACATACACACACACACTCATTCACAGACATTCACACTAGGGCCAATCTACTCAATTCACCTATAGCACATGTCTTTGGACTGTGGGGGAAACCGGAGCACCCGGAGGAAACCCACGCCAACATGGGGAGAACATGCAAACTCCACAAAGAAATGCCAACTGACCCAGCCGAGGCTTGAACCAGCAACCTTTTTGCTGTGAGGCCATCATGCTACCCACTGTGCCACCATGAGGCCTCATGTAGTTTTTCATTGTTTAAGAACTATTTTAAGGTCAAAATTATTAGCCCCTTTAAGCAATTTTTTCCAATAGTCTACAGAACAAACCATCATTATATTATTATATATATTTTATGCCTAGATGTTTTAGTGCATAAAATCTGTAGCGTCTGCCTGAGAGAAGTGTGAACAAATCATCTGTTTCTTCATTCTGTAGGTGTTTAAGACCTGGACGTTATTCAGGTGCACTCCAATACTCCTTTCAGCTGTCCTGACAGTTCACTGTGGCCTTCTTATGTCTGATTTGGTGGCTGATCTAAACCAGAAAATATACTGCCATATTTGCACATATCTAGGCTGACTCACTTTATCAGACTATCTTTCTATGAAAGCGTAGTGGCTTGTTGATTGTCAGAATTCGAGCGTGCATATGCAAACTAAAATCCCCATGCCAGGTGCTATACCATCTGCTTAAAACTTTGACCTTGCATAACTTTTTGAAGCATCAACTCACTTATTTATTAAAAAGTAAGTAAACTCTGTTAAGTAGTTTAATCATTGTAGCGATGGATAGCTTTAGGTGAGTGCACGCAAAACTCTCTGGGCCTCATTGGTCATACTTGGGACTCCCAACCAATCAGATGTGCAGTGGGCAGACACTACTTCTTGCTAAATGGTGGTCTCCTGAACTATTTAACTCCTGAACTGGTTTAACTGGTTTAAGTAACAATTCACACCATTTACTGCGACTTATTACCTGCCTATCATTAATATCCTAACTGTTTATTAGCACGTATGATGTAATGTAATGTAATGTAATGTGAATTTATATAGCGCATTTATTGTGCATGGCCATACACCCAAAGCGCTTTACAATCATGAGGGGGTTCTCTCCACACCACCAGCAGTGTGCAGCATCCACTTGGATGATGCGACGGCAGCCACAGGACAACGGCGCCAGTACGCTCACCGCACACCAGCTATTGGTGTAGTGGAGAGACAGTGATAGAGCCAATTCGGTGCATGGGGATGATTGGAAGGCCATGATCGTAAGGGCCGATTAAGGGACTTTGGCCAGGACACCGGGGTTACACCTCTACTCTTTATGAGAAGTGCCATGGGATTTTTAACAACCACAGAGAGTCAGGAAATCATCCGAAAGACGGCACCCACTGACAGTATAGTGTCCCCTTCACTTTTACTGGGGCATTAGGACTCACACAGACCACAGGTTGAGCGCCCCCTGCTGGCCTCACTAACACCACTTCCAACAGCAACCAAGCTTTCCCATGTGGTCTCCCATCCAGGTACTGACCAGACTCAGCCCTGCTTAGCTTCAGTGAGTAACCGCTCTTGGGCTGCAGGGGTGATATGGCTGTATGATCTTATTTTACATCCCTAATCCTACCCAAGACCTAAACCCAACTAGTATCTTACTAACTATTAATAAGCAACTAATTAGTACTTTGTTGAGCTACAAGTCTTAGTTAATGGTTCAATAATATTGTGAATTGTACGTTGAAATAAAGCTTGACCAAAAAATTAAATCTACTAACCCCATTCGATTTAAATTTTCTAGGTACTATTAACTAGCCAGAATTTTCAGAACGTAATGGCCATGAAAGGTTGTAATCCAATAGGAGCTTGCTGGAAACCCAATGAGAGCATCCCTCTTACTCTCTAACAGAAGACTCGACCTCAAATGCCCTGTTTTCGATCAATACAACGCTGCATGGTGACAGGATTTGCTTTGGAAATATCCAGAGAACACTCTGCCAATACTGGCTCCTGCTCTTGTCCACCTGACACATGGAAGAGCGGAAATTAAGCGCTTTTCACTCTAATTGCCGCTGCCTTCCCTCCTGTCCAATTCATAGCCGTCGCTTCCCTCTGTAATTCTTGCTGACCACCGGATCAATACAGCAGAATCAGGCAGAGAGACAGAAACGAGGGCAGGCGAAGTTCAGGAAATACATTGTTTCACTTTACTACCTGAGTACTTGTTTAAGAGCATTTCATTTGCACAACAAATGAACTGAATCGGAATTTAAAGCTCTTTTTTACAGAGCAAAACTTGATTGGAACTACATAGCTGTAATATCATTAAAACACAGTATGAAAAGAATGCAAGTCTAAATTTAGGTTTTATGTTTATTGTATATTAATTTAGTTATTTTAATATCAAGATTCTATAAATTGGAAAGATTTCATTGGAGACAAGCAGAGATCTGTAAGTTTTTGGTGCTTTTGCCTGTGCACAAATGTTGCCAAAATTGACAAAGCAGCACTGATATTTAAAATCACTAAAATATATAATTCAACAGATCCTTATGCCTATTTTCTAGACCTTCTAGTGACATGGACACTATACTGTTAGTGATCACCATCTTTCAGATGAGACAATACACAAAGGTCCTGACTCTCTGTGGTCATTAAAAAAATCACATCACAAACCCTGTAGTCTGTGTAGGTCCTAATGCCCCATTATAGTGACAGGGACACTATACAATACTGTCATTGAGCACTACCTTTCAGATGAGACAATACACTAAGGTCCTGACTCTCTGTGGTCATTAATATTCATCAAACTCCATCTTTGTACACTGAAAAAGAATTTATGTGTGCAAAGTTGTTGCAAACAATGTATATGTGTTAAATTTAAACAAACAAATTAAATTGAGTCATGTTCAACCTAATCTGTTTGATTAAATGCAGCTCAAATAAATTGTTTACATGCCCTTAATTCAAATAAATTTAGTAAATCCAAGGAATCATCTTTGAATCTTTTTTTTCGGTGTACTGTCAGTGAGCACTGTCTTTAGAACGAGTCGTTAAACCAATGTCCTGACTTTCAGTGGTCATTTAAAAAAATCACATGGCAATTCCTGTGGTCTGTGTGGGTCCTAATGCCCCAGTATAGAGACAGGGATACTGTACTGTTAGTGAGCACTACCCTTCAAATGAGACAATACGCTAAGGTCCTGACTTTCTTTGGTCATTAAAAATCACATGACAAACCCTGTGGTCTGTGTGGGTCATAATGCCCTACTATAGTTACGGGGACACTATACGGTCAGTGTACAAATTCAACTTTTCAATGTAATGAAGCGTGAAATGAACACTGATGATTAAAAAATGCTTCAGAAGCATTCTTACTTTGTGTTAACTAAAGCAGTTCATTTCTGGTAAAGGTATAGTTCACCCATAAAGGACACCATCCAAGATTTAGGTGACTAATTCTAAATGTGTGAATAAATAAGGGGACTTAGAAAGCAAAATGGTTGACAACAATTAAAGAGCCCCTATTATGGGTTTTTGAAAATGAGCTTGTATGCAGTGTGTCACACAGCTCTAAGTGAAGTGAAATGTCCAGCTAAGGCTTAAATCTGAAAGTGCACAGTGTTTAAAACTATTGATTCATCTATAAAAGAGTCGACTCATAGTTCCTCAAACGAGTCGCCGTGCTTACGAGTCTTTAGCCGTTTCGGCATTACGTGAACACGAAACATAAGCCCCGCCCATTTATGCGCGCGCAGATTCGAAATCCCCAATCCTGCCCACAAACAACAGCGGTGAGGAAATGTTGGCAGATCGGGCGGTTTTCAACTTGATTCTGCAGGTAAAACCCTTTGGACAGGGTTTGGGCTGAAATCAGTCAGCAACATCTGGCAACACAGTGAAGAGCACTGTGCTTAGCTGGATATTGGAAGTGTGCAGAGAACCCAGAGATGAGACTTTGAAGAGTTAGTCGTTTCTGCAGAAATATCTCTGCATTAAACCCTAGCCATGTGCTGTTCCCCCTCCGAGGAGTGCTTACAACGGAGAATTAGGAGCACCGGGACATTTCCTGGCCTGCTATCCAGCAAGTGTGAGTAAGTGCGATTAAAACAGTCAGCTCATTGTTTTCTCTAGCTTGTAAATGATGCATTTAACTGTGTTTTGTAACTTGTAACCGCTTGTAGTGTCTCTTGTTAACTTGTATTCTCATATCGCGTCTAAAAGCACGTTGTAAACGCGACGCGTGCCGCTGTGTTTACGGATTAAAATGCGTTTGAGCGTGTTCCTCTGCTGTTTGTCGTTGCTATGGACACCATGAGCTCTGCTACACACGAGCGGCCGTGCTGTTTATAATGGTTCCGCTTTTGCCGCTGTGTGCACTAATACTGAATGTATGTCGCTGTTTTTACTTCTGGTTAAGAATTAGAGTGATATGCTGGGAGACCGGGGGGTTAGTTTTCGGGGTGAGGTGTCTGAAATACGGGCGACTCCCGTTAAAAGCGAGTGTTAGCAGATTAGCTCACGCACACACTGACTTCAATATTGATAAGCCGTGGTGGACATTCTCTCACGCTGAGCGCTGTCGACCAATCGCAAAAGACTGGTTCATCGGTCCAATCAGCGCAGTTTAGCATCGCGCGAAGGAGGGGTTTTGGAACAAATGAATCCCTGAACGATTCATATAGGAGTCGCTGGGATAATGAGGTAAAAATAAATGCATATTATAAGACAATGAAAGTGTTTTTTGACCTTGCAATCAGATCAGCCTGCTGTTGGAGACCCCCAAAACTAAAATATGACCCTTTTCAATGTATAATATGGGCTCTTTAACAGTTATTTTTTACACTCCATATTATTATTATTATTATTATTATTATTATTATTATTATTATTATTA
>CAIGQQ010001014.1:1288677-1305593 GCA_903798035.1 Danio albolineatus
TATTATTATTATTATTATTATTATTATTATTATTATTATTATTATTATTATTATTATTATTATTTTGCTGCTCATTCAAACCACGACTAAAAGTCACAACTTAATTGTTTTATGTTCAGTCAACTTTAATTTGTAGAGAACAAATTAAGCTAATTAATTTGTGTTGGGGCAACGTGAATTATTTGTGTGGAAGCCTGCATTTTTCAACATTGTTTAAGCTTTATGCATGACTAACAATCATGCATATTGTTTTTTTGTTAAAACTTTAATCAAAATGGATGGAAATATTATAAGCAATTCAAAAGCATAGATTTACAATATAGGCCTAAATATTATTGAGCGCTAAGAGCTTTACGGTTAAAGCCGGCAGCATGTGTGCTATTATACATGTTGGACAGATGGCAGTTGAGCTCGAGAGAACCAGATAGTTATTTTCATCTCTTATTTTTTCGCCATTTAAAATTTTTATGAGAGCGCTGGCATTAAATCCACCGTATTGGAACATTTCCAGAGTGAGATTTCTCCCCAATCCAATTTGCCTCTACACACGTAAATGAGCGCCTTGATACAGTGTGTCGTAAAACAATGACAATAACAGGTTGGGTTTTCACTAAACATCCAGAAAAAAACCAACAACAAAAAAAACACCACCTAAGCAATTGGGCTTTTATTCTTAGCTAGACTTACAGAGAATTGTTCAGATCTGGGAGGAAGCTTTTGTGGTGGTTTATTTTGTAAAACGACAGAAAATCCATAATAGAGTCAATACAAAAATGCTGCTTGCGTACAATCGACAGCATCTGATTATATCGCATGATTACTTCAGAAAATGCGATCAAACCATCCTTTGGTTGAAAACTGAAACCGTGTGAACTGTTTTTGTGTTTGGTAAGACTAAGTTTGTGGTGCAGCCATAATAGAAATAGAAACGAAATAATCTCAAACTATAGGCAAAGTAGTTGTGTGATTTGATTATGCGGTATAAAATGTAACACTCTATGCAGTATGTACAGTATTACACATAATAATAATAATAATAATAATAATAATAATAATAATCATCATCATCATCATAATCATCATAATAATCACAATAACAATCATAATAATAACAATAACAAATGAATAAAAATAAATAAAGAATACACATCATCACAGACAGTTCCTTTAAAACCCACAAAACGTTCATCTTCATTCATTCATTCATTCATTTATTTATTTATTTATTTATTTATTTATTTATTTGTTTGTTTGTTTATTTTATTTATTTATGTGTTTGTTTGTTTGTTTGTTTGTTTGTTTGTACTTTTCAACAGTACCTTTTTTGTAAACCAGAATTCAGAATAAAAACATTTATTTGTAATAGATATCTTAAAAGTTTTACTATCACTCTTAAGTGTATGATAACTAACTAGTCAATAAATAAATAAATCTAAATAAAGAATACACATCATCACAGACATATTCTTTAAAACCCATAAAATGTTCATCTTTATTTATTTGTTTGTTTGTTTGTTTGTTTGTACTTTTCAACATTTTGTTTGTTTGTACTTTTCAACATTTACCATTTTTGTAAACAATTTTGAATAAAAACAACAATTATTTGTAATGGACATCTTAAAACTTTTACCATCACTTTTTTAACCTCTGATAATGATATGAATGATTATTGAGCCATTAATCAGCATATTTGAATGCTTTTTCATATGACAGATCATTTTGATATGACAGATGTTTCCTTTGAAACCCATAAAAAGTTCATAATAACCTTTCAAACATTTAAAAACCTTAAGCAGTCTATCATGTTAGTGTAATTTCTGAAGCAACATTCATTCATTTTCTTTTCAGCTTAGTCCCTTTATTAATCTGGGGTCGCCACAGCGGAATGAACCGCCAACTTATCAAGCATATGTTTACACAGCGGATGCCCTTCCAGCTGCAATCCATTTCTCAGAGAAACATCCATACACTCATTCATACTCATACACGATGGACAATTAAGCTTACCCAATTCACCTGTAACGCATGTCTTTGGATTTGTGGGGGAAACCGAAGCACCCGGAAACCCACGCCAACACGGGAAGAACATGCAAACTCCACACAACTGACCCAGCCGAGGCTCGAACCAGCGACCTTCTTGCTGTGAGGCGATCGTGCTACCCACTATGCCACTGTGGCACCATATGAAGTAACAATAAAATAATTTAAAATAATAATGATAATAATGATAATAATAATAATAATAATAATAATAATAATAATTGTGTAATCATGTAATTATTTAAATGTATTTACCTCAAGTACTTCCAGCCTTGTTGAGCATAAATAAAATCTTGAAGATCTGCATTTTAGTCTTGAGTGCTTTTACTTTCTATCTCATGAGGGAACTTTTCTTTTTCTCATTCTCTTTTGTCACAACCTGTCACAATGCATTGTACAATTGACTAGTCTTTGAAGGACTCGTGCTAAAATAAATGCTAAAATAAAGTATCCTAGAAGGCAACATGAATATAAAAGCTCCTTCAAATCAACCTCACAATGTTGCTTATTCAGTCAGATCACTCAAACGCAGCCAGGTGAGGGAATAAGATATATTTGTTTAACTGTTTTCCTTTTTGTTTGTCCAGAAGTTCCATCACTACGGTTTACATTGAAGTTCTGCCACCCAACAACCAGAGTCCTCCCCGTTTCCCACAGCTCATTTACAGCCTGGAGATCAGCGAAGCCATGAGGACCGGAGCCACACTGCTCAACATACAAGTAAGTGAGGTCATTTACCAATATGAGCCATTACCTGTTTAAAGATAGAGTTAATGCTTACAAAATAATGAATTATTTTTTTGCTAATGCTTGATAATTGATTCATAATGAGTACTCTCATTCTAAAATGTTACTGTCTTGGTACAGTTTGTAGAAGGACACTTTCTGAGAATAATTGAATTAGTGTACCGCTAAAATGCTTTCTGTTATGTGCAGGCAACGGACCGTGAAAAAGATCCCGTTACATACAGCATCCAGAAAGGAGATCCAAACAATGTCTTTGAAGTCTCCCAAACGTAAGCTCCCTTTGAAAAGCTGCTATTCTGCCAAAATCCACCATTTTAGCGTTCAAGCAAGTGAAAGAGATGTTTTAATTGGGAGTCAGACACTATAAATTTGCTTTACATGCAGAAAGCAGCTTGTTCTATGTTAAATGTACTGTATATTTGGTTTGCCATGTCCTTTACTGTTGATTTTACAATGACATAACGATATGAACAATGATTATAATGATATGAATGTTTTAATAATGATGAACGTTTCTATGATGATAATGATATGGACGTTTCTTAAGCGTTTAATCAGAATATTAAAGAATGATTCTAATAGATCATGACACTGTGGACTGGAAAGTAATGGTTGCTAGAGTTAGATTTTGCCTTTGCAGGAATAAGTGACATTTTTCAAATATAAATAATAATAAAATTATATATTTTACATTTACATTTCACAAATAACAATTTTACACCATATATGCATCCGTTGCTTTACATGAAACAATTCAGAGAATTAAACACTTATTAGTATAGTATAGTATAGTATAATATAGTATAGTGTAGTATAGTATAGCATAGCACACAATACACTACCTGACAAAAGCCTTGTCACTTATCCAAGTTTTAGGAACAGCAAATAATGACTTGACTTCTATTTTGATAGTAAATATCGTATGAGTCGTCACATTTTTGTGTTAAATCAAAAAATTCACTACGTGATTGCAACATCAGAACATTAACTTATTGCTGAAAAAGTTATTCATAGTTAAAATACATTGACTCAAATAGTCTGACCTTGATTCAACATCACCCCGAAGACCAAAAAAATATTAAATCAACGTCGGAACATTATAATAAAAACGGTTATTCTACTGTATGTGGGTTTGTTTTTCTCCTGCATGATGAGCGGCTGGCTAGCCAGGTAACGTTAGCCGCCAACTTTACTGAAAACCACGCTTGTTTCACACGATCGATATAATAGCATATAACATGCATTCATAGCGAGCTACTCACTGAAAGAAGAAGCACAAACAAATACTCACCAAAAAATTGACTTGGAGCGTCTCATCCACTCGTTTGCAGCCACAGGTGGAAAATGGTGGACGGAGAGACGGAATGCAGGCGGCAGTGAAAACGCGCGGTCTCGCGCATGCGCAAAACGGGGTCACTTTATTGAACTCATTTATTTTGGATTAATAAAGATTATCGGTGAAACGACTAATACGCTTTATGTTACATCAATTAAATGTAAATAAAAAATTTTAAAATAGATATATTTAAATAAAGAGAACAGTATTTACTTGTGGGCGCCACAGTGGCGAAGTGAGTAGCACGTTCGCCTCACAGCAAGAAGGTCGCTGGTTCGAGCCCTGGCTGGGTCAGTTGGCATTTCTGTGTGGAGTTTGCATGTTCTCCCTGTGGTTGCGTGGGTTTCCTCCGGGTGCTCCGGTTTCCCCCACAAGTCCAAAGACATGTCGTAAAGGTGAATTGGGTAGGCTAAATTGTCCGTAGTGTATGAGTGGGAATGTGTGTGTATGAATGTTTCCCAGAGATGGGTTGCGGCTGGAAGGGCATCCGCTGCGTAAAAAATATGCTGGATAAGTTGGCGGTTGATTCTGCTGTGGCGACCCTGGATTAATAAAGGGACTAAGCCGACAAGAAAATGAATGAATGAGTATTTACTTGTGTCACATCTAAGAAGGGCTTGAATCATTTTTTTTGAGTGTAGTTGATCCTCTGGCATCATTCAGGCTTATATGAAAAGCAAAGGCCTCTAGATTACTGTTAGACAGACAGATAAACTCTTTCCAACTCTTTCCAACACGTGAGGTTGTGGGAGAATGCTGCTTTATTCCATGCCACACTGAGTATGTTGAAACAGAGTGAAACTATGTAAAAAGATGTACATACAATGAGCTATAGTTATCCATGTACATAACATTAATATCTGAAATAAAATCTAAATACAAACAGTTAATAAACTTACAGACAATGCTTCTACAGGTGATCACAGGATGAGTGGATTCTAAGTCTCTTCTTGTAAGGTGTTCTTTTAAATGAGGCAATTAACTGATTTAAACTGTCAGAATGTTTCTATGGCAAGAACAATTTAAAAGAAGCTAAATAACTAGGCATTAACTTATGGTTTCTAAATATTAATATTTACTAGATGCTCCAGCACACTCCCCGCCTGACATCTAAAAGAAATCATTATTATTGTTGACATGACTTGACTTCTTGTTGATCCTTTGGCATCATTCAGGCTTATATGAAAGGCAAAGGCCTCTAGTTTACACTTATTTTACTAAAATAAAATATGATCATGCCTTTTAATGATTTAATTAAGACATTAAAGTCTGACTTTGCTAAGACAATGGTCTTGTCACTTGACAGAAAAAAATGTACGGTATAGAATATAAAGTCATGCTGCAGTGGAAAAATAATGAATATTGTGTATGACTCCCATGAGCTTGGAGGACTGCAACCATACATCTCTCGCAATGACTCAAATAACTCATTAATAAAGTCATCTGGAATGGCAAAGAAAGCATTCTTGCTGGACTCCCAGAGTTCATTAAGCTTCTTTGGATTCATGTTCAATGCCTCCTCCTTCATCTTACCCCAGACATGCTCAATAATGTTCATACCTGGTGACTGGGCTCGCCAATCCTGGAGCACCTTGACTTTCTTTGCTTGCAGGAACTTTGATGTGGAGGCTGAAGTATGAGAAGGAGTGCTTTCCTGTGGATGAATTTCCCCTCTCCTAGCGTAAAGTTAACGTGAACTAACAATGAACAACTTTATTTCCATTAACAACAGGTTCACAACGACGAATAAATACTGTAATAAATGTATGGTTTATTGTTCGTTCAGCTTAAATACATTAATTAACAATAACTAATGGAATCTTACTGTAAAGTGATCATAAAAGCTTTATTTTAAATGTATATTTGACCAAAAAGGTGTATAAAAACATAACTGCAGCCTTTGCTCTACACATGCGAGAACACTCAGAGAAACGCTCCGGTTACTAAAGTAACCCTCGTTCCCCGAGGGGGGGAACGGAAATGCTATGTGGAAAAATTCCACTATGGGGATTTCGTTCAGAAAGCCAATCATCTGAAAGAGTATGTAAACGGGCCAATGAAATGCCAATGAGTTGGCAGCTTCAGCTTGCGCAGCTGATGCTTGTTGCAATCAATTTGGCAATAAAAGCACAGCAATAGCAGAGCTGAGCATCCATTTGAGCTGAAGAGACTTTCACCCCAGCAGCTAAGGGGCATTCATTGTGGCGACGGAACATAGCATTTCCGTTCCCCCCCTCGGGGAACGAGGGTTACTTTAGTAACCGGAGCGTTCCCCTTCGGGAGGGGAACTTCAATGCTATGTGGAAAAATTCCACTATGGGGAAATGTATGGAAAACGCCACAATGAATGGACCTTACCTTGCCCCCGATGAGAGGTTAGCCAGGCTGAGTAGAGCGTGAGCGCACCTGCATCACCGGAGGAGCGGTCTTCCAACGTGTTCCCTGGCCCTTACTTATCCCACTTCAACAGAAGATTTACGGATTTAGATATATTTTTCGGGAGTCGCAAGACATCTAGTAATTTCTAGGAATTGATACGACAGTACGTTGGGAAGCGTGCAGTCCCGATAGGGAGGACGCTGCGGAGGCCACCTGCTGCCCGAGTGGGGAGACTGGTGGCAAGAAAACATAAGGACTAGCCCTGAAAAGGGGAGTACGCATATGAATATAAGATGGTTAGCTGTGAGGGAAGACACGGGTCCTGCCTGAGACGGGGGACAGCATCGTGGCTAAATATGCATATGGGATCACCAGCGGGGATCGCACATAGCGGGCACCTATACCCAGAACGCGGGCTGACCAGCGGGCAGACCTACAACGTAACGGGCCAGCGTCTGACTCCTCCGCTGAGTCAGATGCTGGGGGCCTCGGAGGAATCTCTGCAGGGCTCACATAAGCGGGGAACTTTACTGACAGAGTAAAAAAGGCGCACGTACCTCCGTGTTAAGGAGAATGGCGCAGCAAGCGTGTTACAACCCCTCACCGAGTGTTTCCCCAATCACCAAAGGTTACCTAAATACCCTTGAGGAAACCGGCTCCACTCGCAGATTGTAGAATCTTGCAAATGTGTTAGGTGTCGCCCAGCCCGCAGCTCTACAGATGTCTGTTAGAGAGGCACCGTGTGCACGCGCTCAAGAGGAAGCAATGCTCCTAGTGGAGTGCGCTCGCACCCCTGGGGGACACGGCTCGCCCTGGCTTTGGCCAACCTCTGTTTTGATACGGCACTTCCCTTCTGCCGACCACCATAACAGATGAGGAGCTGCTCAGATGATCTAAAGCTCCGAGTGCGTTCCACGTAGATTCGCAAAGCGCGAACTGGACACAGCAGATGAAGGGCTGGGTCTGCCTCCTCCGTGGGCAGCGCTTGCAGGCTCACTACCTGATCCTTAAACGGTGTGGTAGGAACCTTGGGCACATAGCCGGGCCGGGGTCTCAGGACAACGTGAGAGTTAGCCGGTCCGAATTCCAGGCACGAGTCACTGACCGAAAATGCCTCCAGGTCCCCGACCCTCTTAATCGATGCCAACGCGACCAGCAGAGCTGTCTTCAGGGACAGAAATCTTAAAGATACTGATTCGAGTGGTTCGAATAGATCTCCGCGCAAGCTCGTGAGAACGAGGGCGAGATCCCAAGAGGGCATGAGAGGGGGGCGGGGTGGATTTAATCGCCTAGCACCTCTGAGGAACCGGATGATGAGGTTATGCCTTCCCACGGAGCCGCCATCTATCGCATCATGATGAGCGGAGATAGCGGCCACGTAAACTTTCAGTGTGGAGGGCGACAGCCTGCTCTCCAGCTTCTCCTGAAGAAAAGAAAGCACAACGCTGATCTGGCAGTTTCGGGGGTCTTCTTGCGAGAGACACACCACTCAGTGAATAGACTCCACTTCAGGGCGTAGGCGCACTCGTAGAGGGGGCTCTAGCCTGAGTGATGGTATTAACCACCGAAGCCGGTAGGTTACCTAAGTCTTCCTCG
The DNA here is from genome assembly GCA_903798035.1 of Danio albolineatus. Taxonomy (NCBI): domain Eukaryota; kingdom Metazoa; phylum Chordata; class Actinopteri; order Cypriniformes; family Danionidae; genus Danio; species Danio albolineatus. The sequence goes on from CAIGQQ010001014.1 coordinate 1,296,776, forward strand.
CGTCTAAGGACCTTACGCAAAGATCTGGGCGAGGGTGCCAGATGGTGCCCTGTCCCTGAGAGAGTAGGTCCTCTCTCAAAGGGATCTGCCAGGGGGGGGGCCGTCGCGAGGAGGGAGAGTTCTGATATCCAGGTCCGGTTGGGCCAGAGAGGCGCAACTAGCAAGACCTGCTCCTCGTCCTCCCTGACCTTGCACAGTAACTGCGCGAGCAGGCTCACTGGGGGAAACGCATACTTGCGCATGCCCCGAGGCCAGCTGTGGGCCAGTGCATCCGTGCCGAGGGAGCCCTCGGTCAGGGAAAAACCAACTGGCAATGAGCGTTCTCGGAGGAAGCAAACAGATCGATCTGGGCCTCCCTGAAGTTCGCCCATATCAGCTGGACCATCTCGGGGTGGAGTCTCCATTCTCCTGGACGTAGAGGCTGCCGTGAGAGCGCATCGGCTGCACGGTTGAGCTCGCCTGGAATGTGAATGGCGCGCAGCGATTTCAGCCGCGGATGACTCCAGAGGAGCAGACGGCGGGCGAGCTGAGACATGCGGCGAGAGCGGATACCCCCCCATACGATTGATATACGCTACCGCCGCCGTGCTGTCCGTCCTGACCAGCACGTGTTGGCGCTCCAGCACCGGAGAAAAACGGCGGAGAGCGAGAAACACTGCCAGCAGCTCTAGGCGATTGATGTGCCAATGCAGCTGGATACCTACCCACAGGCCCGCTGCTGCATGCCCGCAACACACAGCCCCCCAGCCCGTGCTGGAGGCATCTGTTGAGACAACAACATGCCTGGATGCCTGTCCCAGAGGCACACCGGCCTGTAGAAATGAGGGGTCGTTCCAAGGGCTGAGGGTGCGGCGACACAGCGCAGTGACAGTCACCCGGTGTGTGCCCGCGTGCCATGCGTGTCTGGGGACTCGATCGTGAAGCCAGTGCTAAAGTGGTCTCATATAGAGTAATCCGAGCGGCGTGACGGCGGCTGCGGATGCTATATGCCCCAGGAGCCTCTGAAAAGATTTCAGGGGGACCACTATTTTGCTGTCGAACTCTCTCAGACAGTTCAGCATTAGCCGAGCGCGCTCCCTGGAGAGGCACGCTGTCATGGTGACCGAGTCCAGCTCCAACCCGAGAAAAGAGATCCTCTGCACGGGGTGAGTTTGCTCTTTTCTCGGTTGACCTGAAACCCCAATAGGTCGAGGTGCCGGAGCACCTTGTCCCTGTGCATAATCAACTGCTCCCCCGAGTGAGCTAAAATCAGCCAGTCATCGAGATAGTTGAGTATGCGGATGCCCGCAAGCCGCAGGGGCGCTAGGGCACCCTCCGTGAGCTTGGTGAAGACCCGCGGAGACAAGGAGAGCCCGAAGGGGAGGACCTTGTACTGCCAAGCTCGATCCTCGAACGCAAACCGCAGAAACTGACGGTGACGTGGAAGAATGGAGACATGAGAGTACGCGTCCTTCAGGTCTATTGCTGCAAACCAATCCTGAGGACGAACGCACCGGAGGATGCGCCTCTGCGTGAGCATCTTGAATGGGAGTCTCTGAAGACAGCGGTTCAAAACGCGCAGATCTAGGATTGGTCGTGACCCACCGCTCTTTTTGGGCACGATGAAGTACGGGCTGTAAAACCCGCTCTCCATCTCGGCTGGAGGGACCGGCTCTATTGCATCCTTCGCCAGGAGGACAGCAATCTCCTCTCGCAAGACAGGGGCGGATAGGGGGCTGACCCTGGAAAAATACACACCCGTGAACTTGGGAGGCCGTTTCGCGAACTGAATCGCATAGCCGAGTCTGATTGTGCGTATGAGCCACCGCGAAGGGCTGGCCCACGATAACCAGGCAGGCAACGCCCTCGCTAATGGTCCCATCGCAACAATCGATGACGTACCTGCAGTGGGGCAGCGCGGAGTGGGAGTGCTGATCCGGGAAGCGCTGGGGTCCCGCGGAAGAGCTGGAGGCGAGAGATTCACTCTCAGCTCGCTCCCATTCTCCGGGAGGGGGGCTGGAGGAGTGGGAGAAAGGAGACCGTCCTCCCACCGCTCGTGAGCCGCTGGCGAGATGCACCGACTCTGCGAGCCAGAAGGCATAGCGTCCCGGACTGGCAGAGTTCGAGCTGTCACATCCGAGGAAGTGGAAAAAGTGCTCTTTCACTGAGCCCAGCCCTCCACCGGGGAAAGAGCAACTTACCTCTTCTCCAGATGACCCGTCTCAGGGACGCATCGTGATCCGTTTACCGGACTTAACGGCGCCCTGGACGGGGCGGGCGGCCCACTTACGAGGTGCTCAACGCTGCTGCTTCGCCGGAGGCGCAGACAGGGCGGGGCAGCACTCGCAGGCAGGCGCCCTCGGCGAGGAGCCGCAGATGTGGAAGGCTCGGTGGGCCGAGCGGTCATACATACCCGCCGATAGGAGACCTCATCTGACTGCTCTCTCACCGCCTCGAATTCCTGGGTGAATTCACAGACAGTGTCGCCGAACAGGCCAGCCTGGGATACGGGGGAGACAAGAAAGCAAACTTTGTCGACTCCGCGCATATCTTTTGCCAGGTTTAGCCCAAGGTGGCGCTCCTGGACCACTAATGTGGCCATCGTCCTTCCCAGGGCACGCGCAGCAGACTTGAGGTCCGTGGAGCTCAGTCGGGTGCGGTGCAGGGCTGGTAACCAGCCTGGGTCGGAACCACCCTCATGCGGCTGGGTCAGCGCGTGCGCACATACCCAAGCGTGCAGGGTGGAGGCAGCCTGGCCCGCGGCTGTGAGGGCTCTGGCTCCGTGGAGGCAGAAAAACCGACACGCCTTGGACGAGAGACAAGGCTGACTTCAGCAGAAAGAGGCACCACGCGGGCCCGCCATGGCACTCTCAATCTGGGAAATCAACTCGTACTCCCTGGCTACTCCACCATTAGGGGTGGTGAGGGCGGAGGCGCACGCAGATCGGGCAGAGATAGATGCCCTCTAAAACTGCGTGAGCCCACTGCGCACATCCGGGAAGAAAGGGATGGGAGGCGGATTTACTCCCACTGTAACCCTCAGATCTGCCCGAGTGCCCACCGCGGAGCGGGGGACAACTGGGGTGGTTGGCCCTTTTGCAAGAGCGAGCCGCGATCTTAACTGCGCAACAGACACACCACCGCAGTGATGGCATGCACTGTCCGCGAGCACCGCATTAACATGCTGGACCCCCAGACATGAAACGCAGTGCTCGTGCCCATCATCCTAGGACAGGAAACCACCGCATCCAGAAACGCACAGTCGGAGCGCCGTCTTGAAAAAGACGTGCTGCACGACCGTGTTGCTCTTTTAGGATCGCAACAATACAAACCGCTCTGGAGGACCGGACCCAAAGAACGCCAGGCAAGGGAGGACCCAGCTCGACCGTCTGCCGCTGCGTATCACACACTCTGGACCGGGAGACCGCTCTCGTTCCCTCTCTCTGTGTAATACAGCTGGAGGAACCCTCATGACTCTCTCAGAAGCTTCGTGAAAGACTCTGAAGCGAAAATGGATGCTCAGCTCTGCTATTGCTGTGCTTTTATTGCCAAATTGATTGCAACAAGCATCAGCTGCGCAAGCTGAAGCTGCCAACTCATTGGCATTTCATTGGCCCGTTTACATACTCTTTCAGATGATTGGCTTTCTGAACGAAATCCCCATAGTGGAATTTTTCCACATAGCATTGAAGTTCCCCTCCCGAAGGGGAACAAAAGCTCATTCTCTATGAATATGTATTTTTGGCTAGCCACGTCCTGAAATGCACTGGATGCAGATTACATTCTGACACAAACATGATGCATAATTAATAAGACCTGATGAAAAAATGAAGTCCGCCATCCAACAACAACAACTTAATACGTTTCAGCTTCTGCAGTGCAGGACCAAGAATACTTTTAGAGCAACCCCTAAGATCAGTTTATTAGATTTAGCACTGCATAGATAGAGTAAACAACATTAGGATAGGATAGGGGCCGATATCTCACACTCTCTTTCTTTTAGTAATGCGTTTAGTAAAGCATATTATACTCCTTAATGTGTGTAGGGGGCTTCAGCTTTATCCCAAATAAACTCCTGATCCTGTTCTCCAGGTATTTAGGCAGAAAGTCACAAATGCATGTCTAATGATTCTGACGTTTCAATGTGGCTCGTGAAGAACGTTACAACTATGGTTAAATTTCTCAAACTACCTGTGCCTTTATTTCTCATAGTTACTATCCCTTCTTCTCCTCAGTCCCACAATGCTTTCCGCTCCCCGCAGAGTTTTCAATAGAACTGTGTGTTAGAGAGGATTGTGTAAGTGTGGAAAAGTCTGGCTGGAGGGTGAATATGATAATATAAAGTACATGTTTAAAAAAGCACTTTCATGGGGGTTGGAAGTGCGGGGGGATCCTTTCATGACGGAATTTTAAAGCGGAATTATTCGGGACAGTTCAAAATGACTGTGATAGGTTTTCAGGCAGAAGAGATGTAAGAGTTTTAAATGGATTTTGAGATATGTGAAACTCAGCTGAGGCTGAATCGACAACTCACCTGCTTTGTTTTGGTGCCAAGATGCTTCTGATAACTTGGTGGCACTTTACACGAAGGTTCGATTCATTACCAATTGTTAAAGGGATAGTTCACACAAGAATTCAAATGTATTAGCTTGTGAACATGCAGGTGACTTTTTCTCTTAAAGAAGTTTTTTAGCTGAATCTGTGATCTGTGTCGATGGTCGACCGTGTTTAAGACTAAAACTATTGACCTTATTCTCTGCGTATGAGAGAGCGCAGCCATTTGAGTGTTTTGTCTCAAGACTTTGGTCTCATTTACTTCCATTCATTTTTAGACGTTAAAAACAGCTCGTTTTGCTGCTAAATGTGGCAAACTGATGTTTTCTTATTATATTATTCTATTTTGTCTGTGTAGTCATGCAAACACTTGTTTGTAGAGCGAGTAGTTCTAGTCATTTCTTGCATAGGTCTTGCAATTTCATAAACTGACCAAACATGTCACTTCACAAGGTATCAGTGTGTCATTGAAAAAAGCAACATGACTACATTAAACAAATCACTAAGGACCACAGATTCAGCTAAAATATCTCCTTTAATTTCATGCTGAAGAAAACAAAGTCACTTACACTTTGGGTGAACTAGTCTGTAACTTTTGGGTGAACTAAACTAACTGAACATACCTACAGTATAGCAGAATTTCTGCGATTTATATTTCATAATAAACATACAAATCTCATAAAAGGTACCGTATCAATTAAATAGGCATTTTCAAGTCAGGTGTACTCTAGAGTCTATATCAGAAATCTGCTGTTAAATATAGGTACATTTTGCATAATGAAAAAAAACATATCAGGACAGGTAGGAGAACATTCTGCTTTATTTATCTTCTTTAAAACAAAAGCAATCAGCCAAACACGCAGGATCAGTGTAATATTTCATTATTTACTGTCATAGATTAATTATGAAACTCTTTGTGATCTGCCAAAAAAATACACCTGAGAAAAAAAAAACAGGTTCAAATGTCCAAAGACTGACCGTTATATACAGCAAATATTAATTATATATCCCGTTTTAACAACAGAGATGCCAGAGATTAGATCCAGCCGCATAGAACTTGAGATTCTCTGGCCGACATAAAGCTTCCCTCAGGGGGAGCCGTTCGCGGAGTTGCCGCTGACCACCTGGAGCTTCCAACAAATGCGCTTTTCTTACACACAAACGGCCAATTTGACTTTAAAATAATGACATTCTCGCTTGAAAAACTCTTAAAACTTGTTTTGTGGCATAGTTTATTTTCTAAGTAATTTCATAAGATCCTAAGAGTATTTTCCTAATTTTGCGGATTTCCCGTCCGCTATTAATAGCCCTCATCAGTTTCATGTGCAGAACATGCGAGTTGCTATAATTACTGTACATGTTATCTGTGAAAGTTTTTTTTCACAGATTAATATTTATATGTAATATTGATGATGATGATGATAATATTATTAAATATGAAAAACGCATTGGGCGCTACAGTGGCGTAGTGAGTAGCACATTCGCCTCACAGCAAGAAGGTCGCTGGTTCGAGCCCCGGCTGGGTCAGTTGGCATTTCTGTGTGGAGTTTGCATGTTCTCCCCGTGGTTGCGTGGGTTTCCTCCGGGTGCTCCGGTTTCCCCCACAGTCAAAAAGACATGTAGTATAGGTGAATTGGGTAGGCTAAATTGTCCGTAGTGTATGAGTGTGAATGTGTGTGTGTATGGATGTTTCCCAGAGATGGGTTGCGGCTGGAAGGGCATCCGCTGCGTAAAAAATATGCTGGATGAGTTGGGGGTTGATTCCGCTGTGGCGACCCCAGATTAATAAAGGGACTAAGCCGACAAGAAAATGAATGAATGAATGAATGAAAAACGTATTTGGTTATGGTCATTTTAATACAGTTTCAGTATACTAATGCACATCTGATTTTTCAGTTGAGAACTGTTAAGATAACCATCCTCATCAGGATGGCTGTTTTATTTATTTATTTATTTTTGCATTTATCTGTTAAGTCCAGCATTCAGCATTACCCAGGTCTGCATAGCTTTTTTATTATATTTATTATTATTATTTTTTTATATATATTTCAGTTTTATATGCTTGAAAATAATGATTTTTGGACAGATCAATTTGAGACCCTAAACCTGTCACTAGCAGCCAGTAACTTATTGCTCCTATACATACAGTAACTTGAGGTTATTTAACATTCAGTTCCCCAATATACTCATACTGTAGCAACTTTTTGTATTCTTTGCTTAGAAGTAAGCACCTGTGCAATACACTGTAAATGAACAGATAGCACAAATGTTTAGCAGATTTCACTCACATAGAATTCTCCACGGTATTCCACATGTCATATTTACTTCACCTCACCGTGAGCGCTGGGGCAGGTCTCTGTAATTACTTTGGGAAACCATGCATTTACAATACAGTATGTGCATTTATTAATGTCTATCCTTCCTGATGTAAGAGAGTTGCAAAAGTAACTTCAGAGTTTCTCAAAGTTTTACATCTTTAGTTTCACTGAAGTTGCACAGTAAAATAAACTCAATAAACCCTTTTATAATAGTCATCATTTGAAAGTTGACTCACAGTTACCAACTCACTGGTTCAAATGATACATTTAGGGCAAGTCAACAACTCACCGATTCAAATGATTCATTAGAGCAAGTTTGCAGTTAACGACTCACCGATTCAAATGATTCATTAGAGCAAGTTTGCAGTTAACGACTCACCGATTCAAATGATCCATTTAGCACAAGTCTGCAGTTAATGACTCACCGATTGAAATGATCCATTTAGCACAAGTCTGCAGTTAATGACTCACTGATTGAAATGATCCATTTAGCACAAGTCTGCAGTTAATGACGCACTGATTCAAATGATCCATTTAGCACAAGTCTGCAGTTAATGACGCACTGATTCAAATGATCCATTTAGCACAAGTCTGCAGTTAATGACGCACTGATTCAAATGACCCATTCACATTAAGTCTGCAGATAATGACACACTGATTCAGATGAGTCACTCAGAGCAAGTCTGCTGTTAACGACTCACTGGTTAAAAAGATGCATTCAGAGCAAGTCTGCGGTTAACGACTCACTGATTCTAATGATCCATTTAGAACAAATCTGCACTTAAGGATTCACTGATTTACAGTAAATGGTCCATTTAGCACAAGTCTGCAGCTAATGACTCACTGGTTCAAATTATTCACTCAGAGCAAGTTTGCAGTCAATAACTCACCGATTCAGATGATCCATTTAGAGCAAGTCTACAGTTAACGACTCACTGATTCACATGATCCATTTAGAACAATTCTGCACGTAATGACTCACTGATTTAAATGATTTATATAGCACAAATCTGCAGTTAATGGCTCACTGAATTAAATTATCCATTTAGCACAAGCCTGCAGTTGATGACTTACTGATTCAAATGATCTATTTAGAACAAATCTACAGTTAAAAACTCACTGATTCAAATGATTCACTCAGAGCAATTTTGCAATTAACAACACATTGAATCAAATGGCCAATTTAGCACAAGTCTGCAAATTAATGACTCACTGGTTTAAATGATCAACTTTGAGCAAATCTACAGTTAATGACTCACTGATTCAAATGACACATTTAGAGAAAATCTGCAGTCATTGACTCCCTGATTCATATGATCTGTTTAGCACGAGTCTGCAGTCTGCAGACTCACTGATTCAAATGATTCAGTCAAAGCAAGGTTGCAGTTAACAACTCACTGATTCAAATGATACATTTAGAGCAAACCTACAGTGAAATACTCACTGATCCAAATGATTCACTCAAAACAATCTTGCAGTTAACAACTCACTGATTCAAATGATACATTTTGCGCAAATCTGCTATCATTGACTCACTGATTCATGTGATCTATTTAGCACAAGTCTGCAGATAAAGACTCACTGATTCAAATGATTCACTCAAAGCAACAAAGCAGTTAACAACTCACTGATTCAAGAGATTCCCTCAAAGCAATCTTGCAGTTAAGAACTCACTGATTCAAATGAGTCACTCAGCAATTTTGCAATTAACAACACATTGATTCAAATGGCCAATTTAGCACAAGTCTGCAAATTAATGACTCACTGATTTAAATGATCAACTTTGAGCAAATCTACAGTTAATGACTCACTGATTCAAATGACACATTTAGAGAAAATCTGCTGTCATTGACTCCCTGATTCATATGATCTGTGTAGCACAAGTCTGCAGTTAAGGACTCACTGATTCAAATGATTCACTCAAAGCAAGGTTGCAGTTAACAACTCACTGATTCAAATGATACATT
>CAIGQQ010001014.1:1308430-1319383 GCA_903798035.1 Danio albolineatus
TTTTATTTTATTTTATTTTATTTTATTTTATTTTATTTTATTTTATTTTATTTTATTTTATTTTATTTTATTTTATTTTATTTTATTTTATTTTATTTTATAACAATCTTCGATATTAACCTGACCCCCATTTAGTACTCTGACATTAACCATGTAGAGTTATATAGCATATATCTTGCTTTTCCACAAGAGATCATTCAAACTTTCCCTGCAGTGCACACAAATATAAAAGTTACCAGATGCACTGTACACTAGAACAAATTTGAATGGGGCACAGTCTTTCACTCAACGGCTGCTGTTCCCTGACAACAATTAATTCAGTCCTAATCGTCCCCAGGCACACGTAAAAAAATGTCCTCAGCCTTTCACATTGCCACAAGTCTCACAAGGCATGAATATATTGCCTGGCCATTTCATTCAGCAGCGCATAATTCCATCCAGCCTGTATTTGATGAACTAATTTCAGCCGAAAATGATTCACTTTGTCTGGATTTGGGCTCTGGCCTGTTGTGCCCGTGACATTTTTTTTTCCAGCTTTATTTTCTCAGCACACAGTGTAAATGTTAACACTTTCCTCCTGTCCTCCTAAAGCTGCTGTAAAGTTAAAACACTTAGACCTCTGGGCTCCATAATCCTCAGGTTTGTTTCTGAATCGTCTTTGCTTTTTAGGTCTGGGCTGTTGTTGCTGGCGAAGACGCTGGACAGAGAGATCACAGATCACTACACACTAACAGTCACAGCCTCTGACGGCAAACCAGATGGGGTAAGAACATTTTTACTTCACCTGCAGTACATTTTTTAGGTATCTGTTCTTTATTGGATTTTCATTATTTATTATTGTTTTATTATTATTTTAGAAAACTTTTACTTTTACTTCGTTGTTATAGACATGAATCTTGTGTATCTGTTTACAAATTACTCTTTCATTCATGAGTTTGACTTCTGATTCAGTTCTTGAGTTAAGAAGTCAATTCATGTGATCCATTGAGAGCGAGTCTGCTCTTAAGGATTCACTGATTCAAATTTTAGTCTGCAGGTAACGACTTACTGATTCAAATGATCCATTCAGAGAAGGTCTGCAGATAATGACTCAGTGATTCAAATGATTCATTAGGTGCAAGTCTCCAGATAATGACTCACTGATTCAAATGATTCATTTAGAGCAAGTGTGCAGTTAATGAATTAGTGATTCAAGTGATCAAGTCAGAGCAAGGCTGCAGTTAATAACTCACTGATTCAAACGATCTATTTAGAGCAAGTCTGCAGATAATGACTCACTGATTCAAATGATTCATTGAGAACAAGTCTTTAGTTATTGAATTAATGATTCAAGTGATCCATTCAGAGCAAGTCTGTAGTTAATAACTCTCTGATTCAGATGATTCATTCAGAGCAAGTCTTCAGATAATGACTCACTGATTCAAATGATCCTTTCCAAACAAGCCTGCAATTAATGACTCACTGATTCGAAAGATTAATACAGAGCAACTATGGAGTTAATGACTTACTGATTCAAATAATCCGTTCAAAAGAATTTGCAACTAACAAATGACTGATTCAAATGATCCAATCAAAGTAAGTTTGCGGTTAATGAATCACTGATTCAAATCTGCAAATCTGCAGTTAACGAATAAGTGTTTCAAGTATGAATGATACTTTTTACTGTTGGTTAATTCCTTAAAAAGTTACACATGTATTTTTTATTGTATTTTATATGCAGTCTGCCAGCAGACATGATAATTTTTTGTGAATATAATTTATTTGATTATTTCACCTGTTTGCACACTGAATTATTGTTAACTATCAGTATGATTGTTAGCGTATAATGGTTTTGGTCATCGAATAAAAAGGTTACAGTTCCAAACATTTATCCAAAGACCTAGTAGACAAATATTATAAGATCCAAAATATACAATATGGATTCATCCAAATTCCTTACTTTATTGCTCAGTAGTCAAAAGGTTTGTTAATGAAACATGTTCATGCAGAATAAATGCATATTCATCATTACAGTATAATCCAAATAATGATGTTGTGTATAGAGTGGGCAGTATATATTATAGTTGTGTGTATTATTATTAAAGGTGTGTATTATTAACAAACATTATCAAGTCCTGTTTTTAATGCTTCAGCACACTAAAAATCTACTTGTATTCTGTCTAAAGCAATATTGTAAAAGTAGACTTTATACTTTTACCAGTGTGTGATTTATTTAGGCATCTGTACATTTACTCAAGTGTTTGATTGTGTACTTCAACCATCATTGAGTAAGACTGAAGTCTGTCAATCCATCACACTCCACTGAATACCAAACACTGCATGAGCTGTGCTTCTCGAGATCCTAATCGAATCTTCTGCTTAAACAGACAGAACATGTAGACACGGTACAACATGTCAAGCTGCGACTTGCAGAATCAGTCATGTTGAAGCATACAGAAGAGATGTGAGAGATGCCATTATTTGCTGTATGGATATAGTAAAGGTCCGTTGTAATTAAACTATATAAAGTTGAAGTCGGAATTATTAGCGCTCCTGAATTATTAGCCCACCTGTATATTTTTTTCTCCAATTTCTAGATTTTTTTCATCATATTTCTAAAGATAATAGTTTTAATAGCCAGTTTCCAATAACTGATTTAATTTATCTTTGAATGATGACAGTACATGCTATTTTTCTAGATATATCAAGATACTAGGATTCAGCTTAAAGTGTAATTTAATTAGGTTAATTAGGCAAGTCATTGTTTAACTGTCACGATAACCAGCGATCGAGCAGCTGCAGACTCCAAATCTGCCATTCGTGGACTACAAGTTCCAGTCATGCACTGCTTACACACACATGTTCCACATTCCATTGATTGCACACACTCACAGCCAGAGGATCATCATGGAGTGGATCCGCACTTCCTTTGTCAGCGTCCGCTTCACATCACAAAACCAGTGGTTTGTTCTGCAGACAATTGAAAAAAAAAAATGCTTAAGGGGGCTGATAATATTGACCTTTAAATAGTTTAAAGAAAAATTAAAACTGCTTTTATTCTAGCCGAAATAAAACAAACAAGACTTTCTCCAGAAGAAAAAATATTATAGTAAATACTGTGAAAGATTCCTTGATCTGTTAAACATCATTTGGAAAATATTTGAAAAAATATATATATATAATAATTTGGATAATAATTTTGATTTCAACTGTATATTTATAGGTGTCCGTATCAGTATGTTAGTCTTAAAGATATCTATAGGCTAATGTGCTCCAAAAAGATATAAACATCCAAAGCTTGCAATTTGTCACTTCTGCCTAAATGGATAAACTAACTGTGCGTTCACAGCTCCGGCGGTGAAAGTGTCAAAGTTCGCTAGATTGATCTCGAATTTAAAGTGGCTGTTGCAGTATTTCAGCTTATCAGTTACATTCCCGCATAAAAATATGCTTTCTAGCTTGAAAATGTTGCGCACTTTTTATCAAATTAATTTAACCAATGGAAGATCAGGTTGTTGCGTGTGGTGTGGATTTGCTCCACTTATCCAATATGTGTAGATATGTTTGTAATACTCTGAAGCAACAATACTGTTTTGTATTGTTATTATAGTTAGCAAGAGTTACCTGCTTTTTTTAAAATGCACATCAGTAACTCGCCATTAACTTTTTAATGTATGTCCCTGTAAGAAAAGATCATAATTGATTGGAAATCCGGCGACCGCAATAAGCAAACCCCCTATGATCAAAACCCTTGGGAACAAGTCTGGTCGGAACCAAAGTTCACAGGGCTGTTCTCTGAACTCCTCTCAAGTGGTGGACCTCTACATTCCGATTGTTTGCCGCCGAACCGCGTCATAGCTCATTGGCATAAAGTTGACTTGATTTCAACTCTCCTTGACGCCCACACCAGCGAAGACGTGCCACTCCTCGCTGCTTATTTCCCATTAAAAAAAGTGATTGACTTCCGGATACTTTGACGCGCTTGCCACTTTTGGTATGAAACCACAGTAATGCTTTTTGAAATCCTCAAATCTTGTTTCCTCATCAAATTCGTTGGCTGTGTGCTTTTCATTTGATACACTAGATTTTAACCACTCTCACTGGCAGAGCTGTGATAAAAAGCAACACTCTATTTTTTTAAGGGGAGGAGCTAATACATGCCCCGCCCTGTATTCATGTTTTAGTTGAGATTGTCAAACATTAAATAAAAAAAAAAAACACATTACAAAGCACTTCAATAGAACTTTAACACCACTTTACATAAACGCAATGCTGACAAATGAAAATAAATGACATGATTAATCTGATCGGTTAGTCAGTCAGACAGTCAAATCACTCTTGCAGTCACTGATTGTTGTTTGTTCATTAATCAGTTTCTTGCTAAATGTTTTGATTTATATATTTATAAGTGTAACAACAATATAAATGTTCATTCTGTCAATTTCACTTGGATATTAAGCAGATTACAGCTAGCTTTACATGTGTGTTTATCATTTTGTTAGTTGTTTATTAAGAAATGCTGTCAAACTGACATGATTTTTTTTTTTACTAACACACTTATTTAACTATATATTGCAGACAATACGAACACAAAATTATGTCATGTTTTGTCTAGTAAAATTCATTTCATTTGTAAATATACATCTTTCTTTTGTCATTCAGACCTGCACATTCCAAAAAAAAAGTTGGGACGGTAGCATTTTAGGGCTAATAATCAGGTAAATTGATTACATATTGATGTGATTTGAAACAGGTGATGTCAACAGGTACTTGTAGTTATGATTTGGCACAAAAGCAGCATCCAAGAAAGGCCCAATTCTTTAAAATCAAAGATGGGCTGTGGATCACCAGTTTGCCAAAAGATGCGTGAGAAAATGGTTGAAAGGTTGTTCCTCATAGAAAGATAGACATTTGGATATTTTACCGTCAACAGTGCAGAACATCATTCAATTATTCAAGGCATCTGGAGAAATTTCAGTGCGTAAAGGACAAGGGCACAAGCCTAAGCTGAACAACCGTGATCATCCCTCAGATGGCAGTGTCAAGAATCCTCATTCATTTGTAAGCAATATCACCTCAGAAATACTTTGGCAAACCTTTGTCAAGTACCACAATACGTAGTTACATCCACAAATGGCAGGTAAAACTGTACTGTGCCAAAAGTAAGCCCTATATTAACAGTGTCCAGAAGTGCTGTTAACTTCATTGAGCTCGGAGGCATCTGGGATGGACCATCACACAGTGGAATCATGTACTGTGGTCAGATTAACCAATATTTCTGGTATTTTTGGGGGAGAAATGGATGGCGTGTGTTCCGGGCAAAAATGATCATCCAGATCAGGGTTTTGGAATGCTGCCTTCGAGAAGACATCTTTTCCAGGGACATCCGTGATGTATTGCTTGTTTGGACGACACCATCGATCTTCCAGATGCAGTGAAACAGAAGTCTCTCATTTACATAATATTGTCAATGGACTGATTGAGCTGTGCTACAGAAGATGAGGGAGATAAGCTGGTTTAGTCATGTGTTGTTGCTATGTTTAAGTCAATTGTGCAAGCAGAGCAGCAGCGCAGAAGCTCTGTGTATTCACAGCTTTTGATCTTTCACACAGGCAGCGTTTGTAAGCGCAGCTGAACCATAGATTGTGTACTAAAAATACAGATGAGAATCCATTGTGTTACCTTCTTCTATTGTACACACCCAAGACTGCCTTTTTCATGCTTTGGTTTGTGCTGGGCAGAATAGTGTGCTGGGATTTGAAACACTGTGCTATAAAGTTAATTTATGAAGTGGTGTAAATTTTATTGTATAAAGTTATAAACTAATATTGTTTTATGTATGCAGCCGATCACTCAGACACTCAATCAAACCAATTGCTGTTTGCTATTCATTCAGTTCTGGCAAAAGCGTTTGATTCCTTTTGTTTTGTCTTTATGCTCTTTACAGTGTTATATAAATGTAATTTTGAAAGTGGTTTGAGTTTTGAGAAACAATAATGAATATGATTAGAATCAATGTGAAGAGAACATTGATTTATTTATGCAAAATAAATAAATAAATAAATCATTGGCTTGAATCAATCAAACTAAAAATTCCTTCACTCACTGATTGTTGCTCAATTGTTCTTTTTTTGTAAAAAAAATTGTTATTGTTTTATTATTATGATTTATATATTTAAATAGATACACTCACCAGCAACTTTAATAGGTACATCTTACTAGTACCATGTTGGACCCTTTTTTGCCTTCAGAACTGTCTTAATTCTTCCTGGCATAGATTCAACAAGGTACTGGAAATATTCCTCAGAGATTTTGGTCCATATTGACATGACAGCATCACACAGTTTCTGCAGATTTGTCGACTGCACATCCTTGATGCGAATCTCCCATTCCACCACATCCCAAAAGTGCTCTATTGGATTGAGGTCTGGTGACTGTGGAGGCCATTTGAGTACAGTGAACTCATTGTCATGTTCAAGAAACTAGTCTGAGATGATTCGTGCTTTATGACATGGTGCGTTATCCTGCTGGAAGTAGCCATAAGAAGGGTGGGTGCACTTTGGTCAAGGAGATGGACATGGTCAGCAACAATACTCTGGTAGGCTGTGGCGTTGACAGAATAATCAATTGGTACAGTAGGTACTAGTTAAATATGGCCATTGCCGCCGCACCTTCTTCGCCACCTTGTAAGAACGTGTTTAAGGTATGACCACAGTTTGCGACTTTGCCGCCAGGGGGCACAAGGGGACAGGATGCGAACGGACAGAAATATACAGTAGCTGTAAATACTCTGCTACTTATGAAGATGAAATAATAGGACAAAACATTATAATTACTTCATTAATCATTAAAAACTTGTTAACAGCTTTATTATTATTGTAAACCTGTTAAATAAAATGAAGATTCATTTTGGAAAAAGTAAAATTAAAGAAATAAAAGACCACTAAATTAAACGACAACTAAAATGAAAGTTGGTACAAACATGCATACAAATAGGCCTAAAAAGATTATATATAAAGCAGTGTTTTAGCCTAAAAATAGAGAGATGTACAGTTTTGTTATTTTGATGTGACTAAGACAGGTATTAAATAAGCTTTTCATTTACGTTTTCATTTACATTTTTGTTGTATTTTACAATCTAATTTTAAGTCATAAAATATGTGATATAATGTTATTTATATAAAATATATAAATAATAAATGAATAATTAAATAGGCCTAAATAATTATTTACATCATTCACACCACCATCACCAGCCTGAACCGTTGATACAAGGCAGCATGGATCCATACTTTCGTGGTGTTGACACCAAATTCTGACCTTACCATCCGAATGTCGCTGCATAAATCGAGACTCATCAGACCAGGCAACGTTTTACCAATCTTCTATTGTCCAATTTTGCTGAGCCTTTGTTTTGCTGTAGCCTCAGTTTCCTGTTTTTAGCTGACAAGAGTGGCACCAGGTGTGGTCTTCTGCTGCTGTAGCCCATCCGCCTCAAGGTTCAATGTGTTGTGTATTCAGAGATGCTCTTCTGCATACCTCAGTTATAACGAGTGATTATTTGAGTTACTGTTACCTTTCTATAAGCTCGAAACAGTTTGGTCATTCTGTATTATTATTAATTATATTATTTATATTTAACATATATTATTGAATTAACATCAAATTAGTATTATATTGTCAATTTCCTTGCAGTCGTCTCTTCTTTGGTCATAGAAAGGCTTCACAGGGATTGATTTAAATAGAAGAAAATCAGGTTCATCTTAAAATGCAGTGATTATGCCGAATGATTAAGATCAATGAGCTGAACATTTATTTATTTATATATTTGTAATTATGAAGTGCCTTCTTTTCATCCACTCTCATTGAGCTGATCTCTCTTACTGGATGAACCTACAGAGAAAATCACTTAGTATTCCTCAATAAAACAGATGCCTGGATTTACAACCCACTTCAAGGATGTCTAAAGTGTTCACCTCCAAACTCAAGGATAATCACTTGCCTTCCTCAGGAAGAAAGTGGCTAAAGATCTGGCTTTAAGCACAATGGTGTCCATTTATATCCCACACTGTCAAGGTGCTTGTCAGACGGTAGAATTATGTTACATCGGAGTCACGTGTCTTTGCCTTAACTGTCAATTTAATGTAGCCTTTACAAACAAATGAAGGAGAGACGATGGTTTAATGACCTCCAGAATAATTCAAAGCACATAATTGGCAGAATTCTTAAAGTTGGGATTTCTTTTGAGAAGGACATTCCTGTCTGCTCATGAAAGTAGGATGAGAAAACAGTACAGTAGGTTTTCTTCCAATTTACCCATGAGTGTCTCTAAAATCAAGGGGGAGGTTGAGAAGTTAGATGGGGGTAGCAGGTGCGGTTTGGACGGTTTTTAAAATTCAGTGACCTTTGCTAAACCTCCTGGTCATTAGCCAATTTAATAAACAGTTCCCGCACTGGAGAGGTGGGGAATCGGGTGTCCTTTTTTTCTCTGCGGGCTCTGGGCAATGCTGGGCTTGACCTGTGTGTCTGCCAAGGTCACCTGGGTTGCTCTCTGCTTTGCTCAGGGGTATAGATTGATCTGAGAGCCAGACTGGAATGAAGGCCAAAGTCCACAACAGAGACTTTTTCTTCCCCTGACTGGGTTTAGAGGAACAGACTCAGCTGGATGGCGGTTTTGTGTACACAGATCTGTGGCATAAAGCCTTGTTCACTATGTAGACAAAGAAGAAATTCCGAATCTAAGCAATCATTTGGTCGTTCTGTCGTTGTATGTATCTTTGTGTCAGTCAGTCAGTCTGTCTGTCTGTCTGTCTGTATGTCTGTCTCGCTGTATTTTTATCTGTCTGTCTCTCCATTCATTCATTCATTCATTCATTCATTCATGTCAATCTGTCATTCATTCATTAATTCATTCAGTCAGTGGATTGATTGATTGATTGATTGATTGATTCATTCATTCATTCATTCATTCATTCCTATCTATTCTGTCTATCAGTCATCCATCCATCCATCCATCCATCCATCCATCGTTTAAAGTGCATTAATTAATGAACTCATTGATTGGTTGATTCATTAATTCATTGATTAATTAATTAATACATTCATTTATGTGTGCATTTTTATTTAATAAAACATATTTCAAAAGCATAGCTTATAATCTTTGTCCATTTGTGAAATGAGAAAAACAGAAAATGTTAAAGTTAGAGTTGTTGCAGTTTGGGGGAAACTAAACTAATGTTTATTTTTTACATTTCAAATAATGTTCAGATGAATTTAAAATACATTTTCAATAATTCTGCCATGGTTTTTAACTCAAAAACAAACATTATTAAAGTATTTTTTTGTATATGCTGTCAATTATCGGCAGTTCAGAGAAGAATCAATCAATCAATCAATCAATCAGTTAATCAATCAATTCTTTAGTAAATCAATCAATTAATCAGTCAATCAATCGATCAATTAATCAATCAATCAATCAATCAATCCTTCAGTCAATCAATCAACCAATCAATTAATCAATCAATAAAGCCTTCAGTCCATCAATCAGTTTATCTATCTGTCTGTCTATCTATCTGTCTGTCTGTCTGTCTGTCTATCTATCTCTCTGTCTGTATGTCTGTCTGTCTGTCTGTCTATCTATCTATCTCTCTGTCTGTCTGTCTGTCTGTCTGTCTGTCTGTCTGTCTGTCTGTCTATCTGTCTGTCTGTCTATCTATCTATCTGTCTATATGTCTGTCTGTTTGTCTGTCTGGTCTTTCTGTCTTTCTATCTATGTGTAACATAGCAACTGAAAATGATTGAGTTTATTTTATGTTATTGTTCTAAATCACTATTGAAGTGAGCAGCCTAAATGTCTGTTTTTGCAATTTGCTAGTTAACATTTAAAATGAACCAGTGGCAGTGAACGTTCGAAAGCATATCAGTTAAATTTTTTCAATAATACACAGCTCCAGCAATACAATTGCGAGTCTTAGAGATGAACTGTACTCTTCTTGTTCCTAATCATAATATGTGAGCCCGTGTTTGTTGACAAACCAAAGTAGCTTGTGAACATTTGTCTCCGCTCAAGATCAGCTTACCTTATGTTACCCTCGCAGCCAAGTGCAAACTCAGCAGGCTTTATTGTCGGCACATGAAAAATTTACAAGGCCAATCTGCCAAAAAAACTCAAGCATTTAAAGCTTCAACAAATAATCCAAGCAGCAGGCTAATTTATGAAATATAGGTTTCTTCACTTGCCTGTCTGGAATGTTTCCCCCAATCTTTTATGTTTGAGGGAAAATAACAAGATTGAGTCTGACTTGACATAAATACGCACAGAATGATTTGACAAGAGGATAAGCGTGTGCTGTAAGGGAAGAGCCATCACTTACTGCATTTCTTTTTCTCTCTCTCAGTTGCTACTGTAGGTTTTCAACTCCGTTTCTAATGATGGAGAACTTGTGTTTGTTAATCTATAGTCACTAATTTAAGAGCCCCTATTATGGGTTTTTGAAAATGATCTTCCATGCGGTGTGCTACACAGCTCTGAGTCAATTAAAACAGTCAGCTAGTGTTTAAATCTGAACGTGCTGCTTGTTTAAAAATATCGATTTTGTATCGCAGGTGTGTGTGGGACTGATCATGACTGAAGATGAGTGAATGTTCTGGTGATTGATGCAATAATCTACCCTCCAAAGGGGAATTTGTTGGCCGTTTGTTAAAGGAAGACTACTGATGTATGGTACTTCGTTAGGGCTTGACAGGAACTTTATCAGTACACAGTTCATATGGACCAGTTTCTTCCTCCGTTTCACAAGTTTAAGTAAGTGTGATTAAAATGGTTGCCTCCTTGTTTACTGTAGCTTGCAAAATATGTATATGTAATGTGTTATTGGTTGTATACACTGACAATGGCCTTAATTTAGCATAAAACTGTTAACGAGACGTTGTTAATGTTAATTTTCATTCATTCATTTTTCTTAGGCCTAGTCT
>CAIGQQ010001014.1:1319393-1332275 GCA_903798035.1 Danio albolineatus
ATTCATTCATTTTTCTTAGGCCTAGTCTCTTTATTTATTAGGGGTTGACCACAGAAGAATGAACAAATTAATAAAAACAGTCAGCTAATGTTTAAATCTGAAAGTGCTGCTTGTTTAAAAATATCATAAAAAAAAATAAAAAGATTCAACTCAGAATCATTTAAATGATTCGTCTTTTGTCTGGATCATTTGCCTGTTCGTATTGACATCAACACGAAACAATACCAAATATGACGTGCCAGATCCGGTAAAACGTGAACGTGCCTTTCCCTTTAAACACTAACAGTGCAGGTGTGTGTGGGACTGATCATGACTGAAGTATGAGTGAATGTTCTGGTGATTGATGCAGTAATCTACCCTCCAATGGGAAATTCGTTGGTTGTTTGTTAAAGGAAGGCTCATAAAAGACTATTGATGTATGGGACTTCGTCAGAGCTTGACAGGAATATTATCAGTACATAGTTCATATGGACCAGTTTCTTCCTCCATTTCACAAGTATAAGCAAGTTCGATTAAAATGGTTGCCTCCTTGTTTTCTGTAGCTTGCAAAATATGTATTTAATTGTGTTTTGTTGCTTGTAATCGCTCCACAAGGCTTGTACTGTATCTGGTTAGTTCTTTATATTCACATATCACATCTAAAGCTATGCTGAAAATGTGGCGTGTGACACTTTTTTATGGATTTAAATGCGTTTGTGAGGTCGCGATCCTCTGCCGTTTGTCGTTGCTATGGCCATCATCAGCTGCTCCTACACGTGCTGCTGTCAATTTTCAAATATGTTCAGCTTTTGCCACTGCATGGATTTTGGGAACTTGCATGCACATCAGTCTGTTGTTGGAGACCCCCAAAACCAAAATATTACCTTGTTAATGCATAATAGGGACTCTTTGATATTCAAGACCTTCATGTTATGCATTACATTACATGAAATCCAATGGCATTTCATTTAAAGAGAGAAAAAGCAGATATGTAAAAAATAAATAAATAAATAAAAGCATAATAATACTGATACACTGGCTGGTTTATTTGTTTTCCTATTATTTGTACATTGGGATTTGTGTATGTAATTGTCATTCATCTGGTAAGAGCATGTAAAAGGGATTTGCAGGAGAAGGAAGAATCGTATTTATGAAATCTTTCCAAAAACAACTTGCAGATGTAGTGAGAAAATAAATAAAAATAAAATCTTGCTAAATGGCATATTTGAAACATTAATCGTTTGATGATATATTAAAGGACGCTGGACACTTATCTTGTAAATAAATAAATAAATACAAACAAACAAATACATAAATATATAGATAAATGATAAATAAAAGTAATGTTAATTATAACTAAATCTAGGATCACAATTTCTTCTTCTTATTATTATTATTATTATTTTAAGGTCCTAATTAGTATGTTGTATGTATGTTTGAGCTAGTTAAGGCCGTAAAATTATTTCACCCATTTTGTTTTCACTTTATGTATTTATTTATTTATTTATTTATTTGCTTATTTGCTTATTTATTTATTTTTTATTTAATTAAGCCACAATTTTTTAATTCAGTATAATACAAACACTAAAATCGCATCTAATCTTTAACACACATTTTTATTTTTTATTTTATTTTATTTTATTTTATTTTATTTTATTTTATTTTATTTTAGAAACTAATAATTCCGTGTTTGTTGTATACGTCTAAATGTTTAAACACTATATTTATTTCATTTCTCCTCCTACAAAATGATGTGCTTTTTTTGAATTACCATACATGTAGATGGTTAATTGTTGTTACGGAGTACACTCAATTCTCTTTGCCAACATAACGTTAATTTGGTTGCAGCCATCAATTTGTTGAGGCCGATCTATACTCTGAAACACTAATCTGCTCAACAGCTGTGGATCTTTTTCATTAGACCCCATTCATACCTCGATGATGAATGCAAATATGTTCGCAATTCTGCAACTTCTGTGTACATTAATCAGTGGAAATGGATAATTGTTTGTGAAAGCCAACGCTGTCCTTTACCAGACAGCATCTAAATCACACAGAGGCCTCAAGGTTTGCATTTCAGATTAATCAACGTCTTTAGATTGCTGACTAAAACCTCGGAGGTTTTTTTTGGATTATTTACAGTGCAGTGATTGAAGTAACCTGAAGGTTTCTTGTTTTCAGACCTCGACTGCTACGGTGAATATAGCGGTGACTGATGTCAATGATAATGATCCCGAGTTCGATCCGCTGCTGCCCCTTAATCTCACAGTTCAAGAGGAAGAGGCTAATGCTTTCGTGGGTCAAGTAAAGGTAAGTCTTCCTACTTGTTCCTCTTTATGCTTCTCCTCGCTGTTTGATCTTTAAACTGTTTGCTCTGCATTGCATTTTGCCCTCTGGAATCACCAGTGATGGATATCATAGACCTCTACATGTAGTTTTTTGTGGTTATACTTTTCTGATCTCAAGCGAAGTGGGAAACGAAAGTCTGGGTGTGACATTTGTCGTCAATTTTTTTACAGGGTTTTATCCTCCTCAGAAACTTTTTAAAGCTTTTTAAAACAGGTCTAATATTTGTGACGTGAAGGTTTAAAAACCATTAGCAAAAAATGTGTCCAGAAAGCTCAAACTTCACACAAAAATGCCAACTGACCCAGCCGTGGCTCGAACCAGCAACCTTCTTGCTGTGAGTTGATTGTGCTACCCATTGCACCACTGTGACGCCCCATTTTTCATTCCAATTTGCTCAAAATGTGTAAGACTAATAGCGGCAGCCAGAAGAGAGAACGGCGTCAAATTTACAGTCCCACTCATAGACGCTGCATTCGAAACACTTCGAATCCTTCAGGATTTGTGAACATCTTATCATCCTATTATGCTATTATGACTCAATAAATGTAGTGAAGTTCAACATTGCAAGATGGAGGAGGTCGGAACCAACAAAGGCCTAATGCCAAATCAAATAAATACCAAATGAAAGTGGAGACCCCTGTTGTTTTTGCGACGTAAAATTTGGTCAAATCTAAAAAATGAGTTTTGATTGAGCAGCCTATAGATCTGTTTACTCAAGCGGCACACTGTTTTACTTGGTGTAGTACATTTAGAGGGTTGAAAAAATGAAATAAGAATGATGTATTCACAAAAAAACATGATAATTAAGATTAAAGGCGCGATATGTGATTGGGTCTCACTTCATGCGGCCACAAGCCAAAACTCTTACATGGTCGCCCACTGAAGATAAGCAGGACTGCGCCTGGTCGGTACCTGGATGGGAGACCCCATGGGAAAGCTAGTTTGCTGCCGGAAGTGGTGTTTGTGAGACCAGCAGGGGGCGCTCAAACTGAGGTCTGTGTGGGTCCTAACACCCCAGTATATTGATAGGGACTCTATACTGCTCAGTGAGCGCAGTCTTTCGAATGAGACGTTAAACTGAGGTCCTGATTCTCTGTAGTTATTAAAAATCCCAGGATGTCTTTCGAAAAAGAGTAGGGGTTTAACCCAAATTTGCCCACTGCCCTCTATCTATCATGACCTCCCAATCTCCATATCATAATTGGCTCATAATTGTCTCCTCTCCACCAATCAGCTCCACCAAAATGGCTGCCGTTGCGTCATCCAGGTGGATGCTGCACACTGGTGGTGGATGAAGAGATTCCCCCCAAAAATGTGTCTGGAAAACTCAAACTCCACACAGAAATGCCAACTGACCCAGCTGAGGCTCGAACCAGCAACCTTCTTGCTGTGAGGCAATTGTACTACCCACTGCACCACAGTGACGCCCCATTTTTCATTCCAATTTGCTCAAAATGTGTAAGACTAATAGTGGCAGCCAGAAGAGAGAACGGCGTCAAATTTACAGTCCCACTCATAGACGCTGCATTCGAAACACTTCGAATCCTTCAGGATTTGTGAACATCTTAACATCCTATTATGCCAATATGACTCAATAAGTGTAGTGAAGTTCAACATTGCAAGATGGAGGAGGTCGGAACCAACAAAGGCCTAATGCCAAATCGAATAAATACCAAATGAAAGTGGAGACCCCTGTTGTTTTTGCGATGTAAAATTTGGTCAAATCTAAAAAATGAGTTTTGATTGAGCAGCCTATAGATCTGTTTACTCAAGCGGCACACTGTTTTACTTGCTGTAGTACATTTAGATGGTTGAAAAAATGAAATAAGAATGATGTATTTACAAAAAGACATGATAATTAAGATTAAAGGCGCGATATGTGATTGGGTCTCACTTTATGCTGCCACAAGCCGCAACTCTTACATGGTCGCCCACTAAAGATAAGCAGGACTGCGCCTGGTCGGTACCTGGATGGGAGACCACATGGGAAAGCTAGTTTGCTGCCGGAAGTGGTGTTTGTGAGACCAGCAGGGGGTGCTCAAACTGAGGTCTGTGTGGGTCCTAACGCCCCAGTAAATTGATGGGGACTCTATACTGCTCAGTGAGCGCAGTCTTTCGAATGAGACGTTAAGCTGAGGTCCTGATTCTCTGTAGTTATTAAAAATCCCAGGATGTCTTTCGAAAAAGAGTAGGGGTTTAACCCAAATTTGCCCATTGCCCTCTATCCATCATGACCTCCCAATCTCCATATCATAATTGGCTCATAATTGTCTCCTCTCCACCAATATGGCTGCCGTTGCGTCATCCAGGTGGATGCTGCACACTGGTGGTGGATGAAGAGATTCCCCCAAAAAATGTGTCCAGAAAACTCAAACTCCACACAGAAATGCCAACTGACCCATCCGAGGCTCGAACCAGCAACTTTCTTGCTGTGAGGCGATTGTGCTACCCATTGCACCACTGTGACGCCCCATTTTTCATTCCAATTTGCTCAAAATGTGTGAAACTAATAGTGGCAGCCAGAAGAGAGAATGATGTCAAATGTACGCTCCCACCCAAAGACGCTGCATTCGAAACACTTTGCATAAGATGTATTTTTAATTATTATTATTTTTTTATGAGATACAAAGATGATATTATACAAAGTATAGCTTTATAAATGTAGATACATTGTTTTTAAATTGAAATATCAAAAACATTCAAGGATTTAAGATGCTGATGACCGTTAAAAGTGCCATAACCTTATTGTGAAAAGAGTCCATCAGCTGCTGTAACAACTTGATGGAAAAGCATCTAATTTGCATATGTTTTTTTTTTCCTAAAAAAAGATTAGCTAGAATGGAAAATGTGCTAGTTACTTGCACAAAGCATGCCTGTTGTTCGGTACAGATCTATTTGAGGATTTGAATCGCTTCCTCGGTCCGGTCTGAGCAGTGTTAATCAGTGTGTGCTGGGGCGTAGGCCTGACGCCAGCAGCTGGAGTGTCTTCTTCTGCCCTCTTGAGCCCTGATCTCACTCTCTTCCCATCGCTCGCCCAGCTGGCATAAACCGCCAAAGTCCCAGCCCGCTCTACTGTTTATGATTTTCCAATTAAAGAAATGTAATTTAAATAATTTGTTACCTTCGGGGACGTCCTGTAATGAGCAGCTTTGTCGGGCTCTGTTAAGCGGCGAAGAGTCGTAATTAGTGGTCTAGATTAATAGAGCCGCACTTTGTCATCAGAATAATCGCAGGCTAATGCCGGCAGACTGTTTATTAGCGGAGCATTCCCTAAACAAGTCTAAGTTGTGTCGGATAAATATAGATTAGACCTCATCAGATGTGTGTTCCAGGGCTGTTGGTTCAAACTTTTTTGAGGGTAGCTTAAAACCCTGTCATTCTGTGTGTGATTTTATTCGGTGGTATACCTCATGATGTAAAATAGTTACCTGAAATTGAGCCAAAAGGTTAATGTTTACAAAATTCCATAGTGTCACAGTTCATTTGTTGTAAAATCCAGTTAAGTAAATGCTTTAGGAATGAAAGCTATTCATCTTATTTGCTTTAAGAGTTTTAGACTGCACTCAAATATTGTTATTGCTTGTTCAAACTACTTAAATTAGTTGAAATAACACAATTCTTAAAGTTTTTTTTGGGACAACTTAATTGTTTTACACTGAAAAAAAGATTAAAAGATGATTAATAAAAATAATTAAATATAAAAATATAATAAACAAATAAAATATATAATAAATAAATAAATAAATAAATAAATAAATAAATAAACAAACAAAAGGAGACAAGGTGTGATTAATTTAATAGTATTTAAATTCAGTGCATCTCAGTATCAGTACATGCACAAAGTTTTATTTTTTTATTTATTTGTTTGTTATTCAAATTTTCTTTTTTCTTTTGTAATTATTCAGGAAACTGCTGATATAAATATTTAGTTTTTACCAATCAGGTACAATAACCCTGATTCCACTGTATATTTCAATTAACTAATACATGAACTGACTCGAGACTTATAGCAAATGGCCCTTTAGAATCATTTGTTTCAGGAATCAGATTTCACTGTAACACTGATTGCATGTTTTGAATTTGATTTATTAAAATGACCAGTTCATGAGAGTCAGTTAAAATGCTAATAAAAAGATTCATTTTAGGAATCAGGTTCAAAACCACTGATTCCACTGTTTGTTTTGATTTACTAAACAGTTCATAAGAGTCATTTGAAATGGTTCGTTAGAATAATTCGATTAAGTAATCCGGATTAAGATTAATACTCAAGAGATTCAACTAAAGTGTTTCATACTAATCATTTATTTTAAAATCTGCTACAGTAACACTGATTCCACAATATGTTTCTGATTTACTTAAAGAAGCAGTTCATGAGAGTCAAGTTAAGTAATACTCATGAGACCCAACTGAAATGCCTCATAGTCATAAGAATCATTAATTTTAGGAATCATGTAACACAGATTCCTCTGATTTTTTTGATTTTCTAAAAAGAAGTGGCTCATAAGAGTCATTTGAAATTGCTCATTAGAATAATTTCAGGTAAAGCTCACGAGTGACGAATGAAATGGCTCATGAGTATAATTTATTTAAAGAATCAGTTTCAGTAACACTGATTCCACTGTTTGCTTTTTGATTCACTAAAAAGAAGTGGCTTATGTGTTTAATTTTAAATGGCTCATTAGAATCATTTCTTTCGGGAATCAGGTAAAGTAAAACTGAATCCTTGGTTTATTTGATTTACTGAAAATAAGCACCTCTTAAGAGTCATTTCAAATGAGTCATTTCTAATGGCTCGTTAGAATGATTTCTTTCAGGAGTCAGGTAAAGTAAAACTGATGAGAGTCAATTGAAATGACTCATAAGAATAATTAATTTAAAGAATTGGGTTCAGTAACAGATTCCACAGTTTTGTTTTGATTTACTGAAAAGAAATGACTTATGAGAGTCATTTAAAATGAGTCATTTGGAATGGCTCGTTAGAACTATTGTTTTCAGGAGTCAGGTAAAGTAAAACTCATGAGAGTCAAATTAAATGCCTCATAAGAATAATTAAAGGAATCAGTTTCAGTAACAGATTTCACAGTTTTATTTTGGTTTATTGAAAAGAATCGGCTCATGAGAGTCATCTGAAGTGAGTCGTTTGAAATAGCTCATCAGAATAATGGTTTCACTGTATGTGTTTGATTCAATAAAACAAGCCAACTCACAAAAATCATTTGTTCATGAACTGAACAGCACAGACACACTGCGGGTGTTTGGTTCTCTGAAAAGAATTGGCTCAGTAAAACCGAACATCCTGTGAAATACATACAAAAAATCCCACCCACTGATGTTCACATTAATATTTATAATGCAGTCTGAATTATAAAACAAAAGCTCTACGGTTCTCCACTATCCTATGTATCCCATCATGATACAATGCCTTGCTACACTTCCTACAGCGCATTCGCTAATTGTTCTCGCCTTGACAAGATGATAGTTATGTGTGCTTCGCAGTGCGACAAGCTTCATTTACAAACCCTCGCTTGTCCTGATTTCATCGGGAGCTCCTGACATGTCTCTCCAGCGAGGCTCTTTGGATACGGTCCAAACCTTAACGCTAGCTAAACATCCCCTACAGCTAACAAGGAGCAGCAGAGGTTTCCATATCATTAGAGAAATGCCCACAGAGCTCTATCAGCGCTATCACAGCCGAGCCTGCAACACTGCTGATATTACACCTCATTTCAAATGACTCCAAATACGCAACAGCATGGAAAATGCCAACTTGTTTGAAGTCGGTTAAGTTCAGACCTGCGTTGGCCTAGAGAGCTTAACGTGCTGCAATTATAGAAAACTAATGCAGTTACAAAAAAAAACAAAAAACATCAGCAAATTAAGAAAAGGTCCTCATCAGTTTGACGACATGTGTGTGGCAAATGCTCACAGCACAAGCAAATAGCACAGAACACAACAGAACTTTGAGGACAACACATACACTTAATACACAAATACATAAATGTCATTATTAAACATGTACACATTACCTATATGCTATATAACTGCAGGTTAACTATGTTTATATTGACCATATTCCGCCCCACCCACTTTTAATACTTCGCTCTTCCGCATTTTGTCATCCAACTTCCTGTACGCTGACACAGTACATCAGATGGCTGTTTCGTAAAGTCATTACATTGTATTTATAGTTAGCTGTCATTTTAGAAAAATGGCGTATAATTCTAGTTTAGTAAATGTTTGAGCTGGGAGAACAGTGAAACCTTCCTGCAACTATCAGATGGTGTCATATTTCCCCATCCATCGTTACCGTTAATGTGGGTAGACGATATGAGCCAAAGGTAACTTACGGGGATATTTTAATTACTTGTCCTGTCACATGGAGTAGATGGAGCGTTTATGAAGACTTATAAAAGTACCGAGGCCTACCAATATTTACACAGTGGGAAAGTTGGTTGTGTTCTATTGTAAGCGAGGGTGATGTTGTCTTTTTTAAAGCAAATGTGCACCCCAGCCAGTCGCGCAGTCCATGCCACTCAGTGTGGGTGCTACTTAGTAAGCAGGGATCAGTGGAGACTACAGGATGTTCGTGCATCGCTGGTTTAGGAAGGTCCTGTAGCCACGCAGCCTTTATATTATAAAGTAAATACAACGCAAGTAAATATATAAATAAATAGTAATATCTTGTAAGATTTGTGTTAGCATAAGTAATCATAAAATGATGAAACGAAAATGAGACTGTTTGACTAATTATGAAGCGGTCGTCTAATGATGCAATGTGATTGATTGTGGGATAAAAGGGGTAAAGGGAGAAAATTGTGTTACACACTGAGGAAGGCATTGTGCCGAAACGTTTGTGTCATTGAGTCACCCAAAGAATGTAAAAATAAAAACAACACGAAGCAATTACCTGATGAGTGCGAATCATTACCTCTTTGAACGAAAGTATTGACTAGATTAACGCACCAAAAAGTTTCTTTAAAAACCACAAGCGCGCAGGGCAAACTTCATTACTTTACGCTGTTAACATAAGTAAGCCATAAATGACTAGGAATAATGAACGGCAGAAACGGTCAAACTAGTCGCTCTACAAACAAGTGTTTGCATGACTACAGAGATAAAATAGAATAATATGATAAGAAAACATCAGTTTGCAACATCAAGCTGCAAAATGAGCTGTTTTTAACATCTAAAAATGAATGAAAGTGAATGAAACCGGAAGTCTTGAGACAAAAAGACTCAAATGGCTGCGCCCGCTCAGACTAAGGAGGCTTAGTCTCAAATGGCTGCGCCCGGAGACTAAGGTCAATATACACGGAGACTAAGGTCAATATAACGTGCCCTATCATACACCCTGGCGTAATAAGGTACAAGACGTGTAGGGCGCGATTTGTTGCTATTTTCAGACCAACAGTTATTTTCACATTTTTCGCCACGCTGTTTAAATAACAAATCCATTTGCACCACTTTGTGGACTCATGGGCATGCTGGTCTGAAGTAGAGGTGTGTTGATGTGTGTTGATGTGTGTTGTATTTTGATGAACTGAAATAGGCCGCACCATTGACTAACTAAAAGCTGGTCTAAAGTTCAGCGCAGAGCACGTTAGTTATGCGCCTACGCGGACCCAAATGCTTGCACATTGCTTTATACACACAGGGTGTACAGCAATACACAAATATCTTTACATATGAATAAAATTAAAGGATTATTATTTTCTTCATAAATATGAAAACCACTACCTCCATGGCTTCATCTCAGGGGGCTTTTTTCAGTTTATTCTTGACAATTAGCATTTTTAATATGTTATTAGCAGTATTAATTATTATATGCATATTTATATTTGTTTTAATAAAAACAAGTTTAGATTTGTCCACCTGTTGGGTTTTTGATATGTATGTATCACCATATGGGACATAAGAATATGATGTGTGTTTGAATATAACTCTGTTTTTTTTTTTACCACACTTCCTTATTGTTCATTTATTGGTTTACTGGAAATTACAACTGAAGTAAAAATAGTTTTGAAACAAATCTCTGCGCTTAACAAGCAAAACTAAATATGTAGGCTAATGGATGTCGTTAGTGGAGTGCGTACAACATTGTTTCCTTGTGCAGTAAAGTAAAGAGAAAGTAAAGTGGCTGAGTGGAGGAGGCTCGTTCTTTATCCTTGCGCAGCAGATAATCTGTTTATTTGTTTTCATGCTAGTGAAGTGTTCTGTTTTTCCACTTAGTAAGTCCACCATGTAAAAGAAAATGTGCCATGGCACAACGCAGCTGACTGTTAAAGGGAATGGAAGATGAGACTCTGATTGGTTTTATGCACATTATGCTCATAACACACCCATAACTCATTAGGAAAATATGCACAACCCTGTTAGACCATGCGCTGGGGTGCAAACCATATTTTTCCATCCTTAAAATAGCAAAAGTGGATTCGGACATGCTCTTCATGGTTTTGTGCCCTGCGCTTTAGACTTTAAAGCCCAATAACTTTTACTGTTAAAAGTGTTCCGTTACTAGTTAAAGGTGCAGTAGGTGATTATCTTCAGAAACATTTTTTTTGTTGTGCTGGTTTAAAGGTTTCTTCACATTCCAATAGTAATGATTAAAGTAAATGATCGGCTGTTAAATTACAGTAATATACCGTAAAATATCAGCCGTTAAATTACAGAAATATACCGTAAAATAACAGATGTTAAATTACAGACATTTTATCAAATAAAAATTTCTGGTAAATTTCTGTAATTTAATATCTGTTATCTTACAGTAAGTTTCTGTAATTTAACAGCCCTTATTTTACGTGTTTTTTTAACGATTTTTTTTTCAGTGTAGGCTTTTCATTCACAAAGATCAGGAAAGGGGTTTTAGAAGAAAACGGGTCATTTCAAATGAAACACATACACCACTTCTTTTTAGTAAATAAAGAATCAAACAGTGGAATCAGTGTTACTGAAACTGATTTCATTTGTCTCTCGTGAGCTTTACCTTAAATTATGAATGAGTAATTTTAAATGACTCTTTCTATTGACTCCCATGAGCCTCTTCTTTTTAGGAAATCCAAAAATTCAGTGGAATTTGTGTTCCTGTACCTGATTCCTAAAAGTAATGATTCTTATGACTATGAGGCATTTCAGATTAGGTTATTACAACCTAACAGATTCCTCCTGCTCACTATTTATCTTTGTTGTCAAGTATGTTAGCCCTGCCCAATACCTCAGACAGACGTAATCTGAGAATTTAACTGAAAACAAATAGGAAGCTCATTTTCAGATTTCAATTAAAGATTACAAGAGCATTTTTTTTTTGGTTTTGTTAATGACATGCACGGATGAATTGTTCACCACAAAACTAGCAATGTGAGCTTACAAAATCAGTATAGTTAGTTTTGATGTCCTTTGTACTTTAAGCTCTCTCAGCCACCGTATAGACCAGATAGTCTTGGCTCATTATTTGCCTGTCAGAGAGATCAACTTAGTTTCTTGCACTTGTTTTTCATCAGAACGCTTTTGATAAATGCATGTTTGTGTCAGTTTGAAGTGGGCAGAAGCAGACACCTTAATTTTCTGCCGGCCTTCTCTTTGATGCACTTGTCTGCATTCCATCAATGCGTCTAATAATGATTTGAGCTGCTGTGAGACAAATAAGTGGACGGCTGTTGTTATCAGAGGCGCCGCAAATTAGTGCGAAGTATGACTGCTAATTAGAGAAGATAGCGAGAACTTGTCTTTCTGTCATTATCTGGCCGATAACACAATCATCCCTCTTAAAGTCGATGCGAAACGCCTTCCACCACCCATTCACTTGCGCAATCTGAACTTTCTTAGAGTGTTTGGTTAGAGAAAATGTCAGATTTGATTTTGAATGTCGATTGGGTTTGAAAAAAAATGAAGCAGATTGTTGGAAGGAAAAGGCTGAAAAGGGGGATTTGTGATGCAAGTCAACAAAAGAAAGTAGAGCAAGTCATTACATTTTGATGGAAGATTGCAAACTTAAGACCAGTATCTTGAAATGGAGTGAAGTCTTCAAGCACTTCGGGATTTGTTCCAGTTCTGATTGGGAGTCACGATTCGATTCCAAAATTATTCTTGACCTACATTTCTTCTACATGTATCGTCCCAATTGTAAATTTGAAGCAGAATTGGAGTTTTATGCTTTTATGATTGGGATCTATGTATATCAATACTGCCAAATATATATTTTTAGTTATATTCAAACTGAACAATCTCTGAGTAATAAGCAGTTGTAAACAACAAACCATTGTATTCCAAAAGAAAAAAAAAAAAAAAAGATCATCGTCATTATTATCATCATTATAATGTTGTTGTTATTTTATTTATTTATTTATTTATTTATTTATTTATTTATTTATTTATTCATGTATTTATTTATTAATTAATTAATTTATTAGATTATTATTATTATTATTATTATTATTATAATAATAGTAATAATGATAATAATAATACTAGTTATTATTAACAACAACAATAATAATAATAATAATAATTATTATTATTATTATTATTATTATTATTATTATTATTATTATTATTATT
>CAIGQQ010001014.1:1332285-1344406 GCA_903798035.1 Danio albolineatus
TTATTATTATTATTATTATTATTATTATTATTATTATTATTATTATTCATTAATTCGTTTTTGTCTATAACCTCTTAACAAATAAATATCTTCAAAGCATAAATATACAAATAAAAAAGGAATTGCTTTTAGTTTAGAGCCACACACATGAACCATCTTTGCTGGAACACTGTGCAATAGTTCACTTTCCTTCGCAGTCTGCAGAACACAATCCACAATCTTCCACTTATCTTGCCGTAACTGTAACGTACAGTTCTGTTTCGAGTGTCTACGCATCAAATTAATTCCACCTTGTCCGCATTCTTTAGTGATTCTTTAGTGACTTTACTGTGCTGGTGGCACAGTGATCAAAAAGCACAATGCTGCACCCCTTCTGTGACAATTTAAGGTGTTGCTGTTCAACCGCAGGAAATTGAACAGAACCCTGAACCTAGTACCACAATTAATCAGAGGCACACCACACCACCTCTATCTGAACTTAATTCTTAAGTTTGTCCGTCTTTGTCCAAATGAAGCAAACTACACTCAGCATACGGACACACTGAAAGCTGGGTTCCACACAATCGATTTGTGTTGGGATAACATGAAGGAACTAAGTTATCTTATTAGTTTTTGAAAATGTTAGTGAATTGAACATAAAACAGCTAAGTTGTCCCCCAAAAAAACTCAAAAATTGTCTTGTTTTAGCTCATTTTATTTATTTTAAACAAACAGCAATCATCATTTTATTTGAATGCATGTACCCGTCAATAAGTATCATTTTACTGTTCATTGTTCATGCCTGCATTGGGCCACACCGGTGAATACAGAATCTAATCAGAACTTTTGAGAATCGATTCAGAGAACAAATCACAAATTGATTCTCCCACCCCTTTTACCAATATAGATAAGCGATTTTGTGTTTCCTGTGACCATAGCTCACTGATTTTGCATAGCTTGTATTTTGCCGGCATCCATACTGGTTGTGTAATGGTAACAACCAGTTGTTTGAGTTGGGCTTAACAAATCAGGAAATGAGCTTTGGGACAACTTAGTTGTTAAATCCACTTAAAGAGCCCATATTATGGGTTTTAGAAAATGAGCTTGCATGTAGTGTGTACCACAGCTCTAAGTGAAGTGAAATGTCCAGCTGAGGCTTAAATCTGAAAGTGCACAGTGTTTAAAACTATTGATTCATATATAAAAGAGTCGACTCATCGTTCTTCAAATGAATCGTTGTTATAACGAGTCTTTAGCCGTTTCGGCATGACGTGAACACAAAACATAAGCCCCGCCCACTAGCTGCGCGCGCAGACCCCGGGAAAGTTGAAACTCCCGGCCCCGCCCACAAACAGGAAGAGAAAGTGGAAGATGACAAGCACTGTATCGCATTCAGGTTAAATCATGTTACGTCGTGGACGCAGTGCTCTGAAGTGTGAGGGGAAAGTTGTGCTCTTTTCCCTTCCTAAAGATAAAGCTGTGAGAGTCAGTGGGTGAGGCATTTTTGCAAAAATAAACCTCAGCATTAGCCCAGCATTGTGCTGTGTTCCCTCTGAGGAGTGCTTCTAAAATCTACACTATTACAACGGGGGATTC
The DNA here is from genome assembly GCA_903798035.1 of Danio albolineatus. NCBI lineage: Eukaryota > Metazoa > Chordata > Actinopteri > Cypriniformes > Danionidae > Danio > Danio albolineatus. The sequence goes on from CAIGQQ010001014.1 coordinate 1,333,861, forward strand.
GCCGGCCGTCATTAACGGAAGGAGCATGGGGAGCCTGCCACCGTTAATCTGGCGTGCACCCTCTATCGAACCTCTCCTTCGTCCCCCATTTCAACGTAAGTGTGATTAAAACTGTTGCCTCGCTGTTTTCTCTAGCTTGCAAATTATGTATTTAATTGTGTTTTGAAAACGTGACGCGTGTCGCTTTGTTTACGGATTAAAATGCGTTTGTGAGCTCGTACCCCTTTGCTGTTTGTCGTTGCTATGGCCACCATGGGCTGTTCCTACTCACGCGCGGCGGTCATGCGTTGTAATGGGTCAGCTTTTGCTGCTGTGTGCATTAATACTGAATGTCTGTCGCTGTTTTTGTTATGGTTAACAATAGAGTAATATGCTGGGAGATTGGGAAGGTTGAGTTCGGGGGTGAGCTGTCTTAACTCCTGTGAAGCTTGTTTCGGGCGCTGCGATCGGACCAATGTTGGCGACCTGGGGGTTTCACAGACCGTACCAAAATGCTGAGGACCGGGGGGTGGTTTTCCGGGAGAAATAACTAATCGGGAGGGTGTCGTTAGATGGGTCTGAAATACGGGCTACTCTTGGAAAAAACGGGAGTGTTGGCAGGTATGCTCACGTATTCACTATGCCCTGATGGGCATTCTCTCGCGCTGAGCGCTGTCGACCAATTGCAACAGACTGGGTCATCAACTCATCGGTCCAATCAGCGCAGTTTAGCATCGCGCTAAGGAGTTGTTTGGGAACAAATGGATCGCTGAACGATTCATATGGGAGTCGCTGGGATAATGAGGTAAAAATAAATGCAGATTATAAGACAATGAATGTGTTTTTTGACATTGCATGCATATCAGCCTGTTGATGAAGACCCCCAAAACCAAAATATGACCTTTTTTAATGTACAATATGGGCTTTTTAAATGTGTAAAAACAAAAAACAAAAAAAAAAAAAACACAACAACAAAAAAGTTAATAAGATAACTTAAGTCCTTCATGTTGTCTTCATGTGTGGAACCCAGAGTTCTGTACAGTGTGTGCATCAATATCTGTTTGACCAAAGCTAACATAAATATATGCTAATTATTTGAACTAAAACAAGACAAATACTCCATGTACATTTTTCATTTATTTATTTGTTGCTGCACAACTGTCAAAGGAAAGGAGAGAGAACTCCAGTGCTAGAAAATTGTGGGTTTATTAATTAAAAAAAAAAAAGGGAAGTTTAGTACAAGACACGGCAGGAACATGAAGTACGATGTATGACGAATTGGCACAGGACAGCAGACGTGAGGAGACTATAAATGAGGCATAATTGGCAAGCAAACAGGTGAACATAATAAACTAATAATGGGTTAACAGGGAGGTGGGGGGACTAGACAATAGATAGGAGCACATGACACAACAGAAACAACACTAGCCATGTGCTCATGTAAAAAAAAAAAACAGGACTAGAACACGCAGCCAATGAGAGAACTCATTAACCGTGTGTTCACATGAAACAACACTGAAGCATGCAGCGCATGTAAACATGAACCACGTGCTAAACATAACACCAACAGAAAACAAATAAAAACACCTACTGTGCACTCACACATGCAACGTGTGTTTAATCCCAGCGCCAACCGAAACTGAAACCAACTAGACTGAGGACAAAACAGCACACTACAGACAGAACAAACACAAACACCAGGATGAGAGTGCACATCCCGAGCACACCCAGACCTCGCGCACCTGTGTCAAACAGGAGGGCCTCAGCACAGCCAAGATGATGCTCATACAAAGACAATGACAGAAAACTCGAACCGAGCACAGTATATTAGACAAGACAGGACTAGTGTCTGGACTCTGCCACCAAAACAAGAATTGACAAGACAGAAGTGGCACTCTACAGTCACCAGATTTTAATCCAGTTGAACACCTCTTGGATGTTATAATATGTGATGCTATACCATCAATGAACCTATATTATGACGTATTAAGGCTTTTCTCAAAGCAAAAGTGCTCTAGCTATGTTTCCCTGATAGTCAAGTTTCCTATGCTTTCAGAAAACAGTGCTAACTAGCTAGTTAGCTTCTCCAACCATTCGCTGCACTGTTGCATTGTTGTAAGTAATTAGAGAGTTACGTCATCCCTTGGTAAACAAATTTCAGATCAGTCTGAAACTAAGAATAGCAAATGTTCAGATTGAGTCTTCCTTATTTTCTTGTTGCAAAAGTCTAAGGCTGTCAGAGAGACAGCAAAGATATGCAGGAACACACATTTCAGCTTGCTCCTCCATAAAAATATAGCAACGCTAATTAAAATTTTGCATTCTTCACAATCACCTCCCACTGTTTTTTTTTTTTTTACAAGACAAACATTACAACACACGGCCAAACATGAGCAAGCATCGTGTGGCATTTCTGCTGTGCCCTATATTCAAGTTTAATTAACTTTCGATTGATTACTGAGAAGATGAATGCTTTCATTACCTCCTTTTGCTTACCTTAGCATGAGATAAAGAACGCACAGAAAGTTCTGCCATCTCTGTAATGTTATCTTTATCCAGAGCTGGTTTTCCTACAGTTTTTTTTTTCCCACCTAATTTCTACAGACTGTTATCCTAAATGTTTCCAAATATCTAAAAGATTGACATCAATTTAATGGAGAAAATGAAAGGAAAAGAGCCCTTAGTTAACATTCTGTATATATATCACCATGTTTTATTAAAATTTGGCAAACAGCAGTAAAGCCATTCAAGTAGAGGTAAGCGGTCAGCTGTTAAAAGAAACAGAAGCCGTCGTCGGCGTCATACTGTCCCATAGCGTCCATTTTAAAGACAAAATGCAGCCATACCTAGCTTTGGCTACATAATTCGCGCTCTCTAGAAGTGCATACGGGGTACGTTTTCACAATGAGCCTGTGTTGGGGATTTAAGCAATTAGTTTAATTACATCCAATTTTTTTTTTTTTCCCACCTAATTTCTACAGACTGTTATCCTAAATGTTTCCAAATATCTAAAAGATTGACATCAATTTAATGGAGAAAATGAAAGGAAAAGAGCCCTTAGTTAACATTCTGTATATATATCACCATGTTTTATTAAAATTTGGCTGTCTATCAATGTATATATATATTCATTCATTCATTTTCTTTTCGGCTTAGTCCCTTTATCAATCTGGGGTCGTCACAGCGGAATGAACCGCCAACTTCATTCATTTATTCATTTTCTTTTCGGCTCAGTCTTATTATTAATCCGGGGTCGCCACAGCGAAATGAACCACCAACTTATCCAGCATATGTTTTACACAGCGGATGCCCTTTCAGCTGCAACCCATCTCTGGGAAACATCCATACACACTCATTCACTACAGACAATTTAGCTTACCCAATTCATCTATACCACATGTCTTTGGACTTGTTGGGGAAACCGGAGCACATATGTGTGTGTGCATATTATTTTAATATTCAGTGTTTGTTTTCTTCCTTGTTTTCTGCCTTTATTTTCAGAGAAAGTAAACTTTTTTTTCCAAGTAGTGCCACTTGTTCAATGCAGAAAGTGAAGGAAAAGGCTTCCATTACCTCAAAGACTCCATAGCTAACAGCCTCAAACTAAAAATGGCATGTTTCTCTGAAGTTTGGATATGCATATTTTTGTTCTGAAACTATATAAGCTTTACACATTTGTGTTCCTGTATTAAATGATAACAAAAACCTGTTTATGAAACCATGTGCTGAGCCAGGTGTGCAAGACAATGTAATTAATAACAGCACACCTGCAGTACATGCTAGCAGCTGCGTTGTTTCTTCATATATCATCTTTTTAGCATTGGTTATTGGGACACTGTATGCTAAAATGTGGTTTGCATACAGTTGTCTCTTCATCATCAACAGGAATTGGCAACCCAGACTCATTATTATCGATACGTACCCCATATACATTTCTGGAGATCAGGAAACATGTCTCAGGAGTTATGCCCCATTCACACGGGGCTTCAGCGTCAATGCTTGACGGAGGGCATGTCTGAAGTTTGGCGCTGACGCGATCGTCAAAGTAGCGTCAGCCAATTAAATTTGACCGGTGCTCAGCAGCTCTCCGATATGAATCCCGGTATATATATTTAGTGATTGGTCATAAGGGACTGGGTCATTTCCGACCGCAATAATGAGTTTATCCTCCATTTTAAAAAGTCTCCTCCGTTTACCGATATCAAACTGTATGGACGCTATTGGCTACTCTCTGAGCTGGGATATTTGCATTAAGCGATCTGATTGGCTGACGCTTCCGCTGGCGCTTGAAAAATTGAGAATTTCTCAACTTTTGCAGCGAGCAACACGGCTGAAGCGGCGCCGATGGATCCACAATGCAGTTCGGCAATCCCTGATGTCACCCATTCAAAGTCAATGGGAAGCGTTGACGTTTCGTTTTGTTTGTAGTTTTTGTTTTCGCAAATCCACCAGAGGCCACTGTGTACGTTTTTTCAGATCTCAAATTTCTCTCATAAGTGCCAATCACGCCTGCTGTTCTCACATAAATCCACCAGAGGCCGATATCAACTGACTGATTGATTGACTGACTAATTGACTGACTTACTGAATGACCGATAATCCCACCCACCCCCTCACCTAAACCCAACCGACAGCTTTTTCAAAAGCAATCCAGAAAAAGAAAAGCCCTCACGGCCGCCTGATTTTTACCACATTTTAAGATCTTACCACATTCTTACCCTGTTATTTACTTGTTTGTTTTATTTGTTGCCTTTTTGCTTTCTTGAATTGTTCTTTGACGGACTGGAACCCCGTAGTCACAGTCAACTACTCTCTGTGTCTCAAGTCTATCATTGTACGCCATGAGCTACTTGTAACACGGGGATGTGACACTGACAACAGAGGTGTGGATCCACATGCAGGTTTATTAGCGATGTTAGAATGGTCGACAGGTGTAAACAGATGCATACAGACAGTCCAGAATCATAAACGTGAACAGGCAAGGAGTCAAAAAGCTGGCGGCAGGCAGGGATAAACTGGTTAGCTAGGCGAAGGTAGAAACACAGGAAAACAAGACCAAGGAAACGCGTTGTAATGTCACATGAAGCAAATAAGACTCAGCAACAGTGAGTGTTTCTGTGTGGATTAAATAGAGAGTGTAATCAGTCCTTGACGATCCTCAGGTGGTGTGTGTGCAATCAGTAGTGACTTGGAGCAGGAGTGTTGCATGTATGGAGATGTAGTCCATACAATGGCAGATTTGTAGTTCTTTTGTGATAGTGCATGTTCTCCAGCGATCTAAGGAGTTAAGATCGCTGGTGATCGTGACACTACTGGGCAAACAGCAGTAAAGCCATTCAAGTAGAGGTAAGCGGTCAGCTGTTAAAAGAAACAGAAGCCGTCGTCGGCGTCATACTGTCCCATAGCGTCCATTTTAAAGACAAAATGCAGCCATACCTAGCTTTGGCTACATAATTCGCGCTCTCTAGAAGTGCATACGGGGTACGTTTTCACAATGAGCCTGTGTTGGGGATTTAAGCAATTAGTTTAATTACATCCAATTTTTTTTATTATTCACTGCTACTTTAGATTTCTTGATGTAAACGTATTTTCAATATCCATAAAAGTATTTTATTTGGGACTGTGTTATTTTTTTTCTAATTAATGGAATGAATTACATCCCAAACTTTTCACTTTCACTGTTACTTTTGACAAGCTTGGTGAGCTTCAGAAAGCACGCCGTCACCAGCACTTCAGTTACTACATGCTCAAACTTTCTCTGAAGCGTCCATGTAAGTCATTGACATCTTCTACAAGCGTTTATCTCTTAATTACATATCAAACACCTCCAATAATAGCTGTAGCTCACATGAATGGGAGGAAAATGAAAGCAACATCTCGCTAATGCATATCGCAGAGCTTGATTTTTCTGATTTTGTTCATTGAGACATGCCAAGTGTGGCTCTTTGTTGAAGGGTTGAGCGTGTTGCGCCATCGCCACCTTGATCTTTTTAGGGTTTTTTTGCTGGTAGTAAATGAGTTTGAGTCGACCCTTTGGTGAAGGACAGTGCTCGCTCTATCTATGTCTGTACAATTTATGGCAGTCAGTCTTGGGAGTGCTTTGTTTCAGGGCTTATCAGAAACAAAAGCGCTTTGCCTGGGTGTCAATGAGGTGCTTTCATGCACAAGTGCTGAGCGGATAAGAAGAGGATAACACAGCTGGGAGTTTGTTTGATGCCATTAAATCTTATATTTAAGGCCCGTCTAAATGGGGAAACTTGAGAGGAAGAGGCGCTTTGTTGATGGTCCGTTTGTCATTTGTCATTCTGTATGACTTTCTATGAAAATCCTGGCTGCTCGCTTCCATGAAAGCGAATGAGGGCTCAAGTGGTCTAACTCCATGTGGACTAGTCTTTGCATACTTTTGAATGCTGTTTAGAGCTTTATAAATAGTCGTATGTCTAATGAATGGACCCTATTTTATACTTACAGGTTTCTCAGCAAGAGGTTGTCATAGTTGGGTAAATTTAGAGAGCAGTGAATAGGAGACTACCCTGTAAAAATATCCAAAAAGTAGCAGTTTTTTGTATTTTCTGTGTTTTCTGTTTTTGATTCATGTTTTTTTTTTCCCCGCATGTATTTATGCTTTTGAATTGCATTATGGCATCTTAATCTTTCTTCCAACAACTTTTCTCCTTGAAAAGTTCAAAAAAGTGACTTTTATTAACAGTTTTAAAGAGACCCCAATTATGGGTTTTTGAAAATGAGCATGCATGTAGTGTGTAACACAGCTCTAAGTGAAGTGAAATGTCCAGCTAAGGCTTAAATCGGAAAGTGCACAGTGTTTAAAACTACTGATTCATCTATAAAAGAGTCGGCTCATAGTTCCTCAAACGAATCGCCGTGCTTATGAGTCTTTAGCCGTTTCGGCATGACGTGAACGTGAAGCATAAGCCCCGCCCATTTGTGCACGCGCAGCCCCGGGAGATTCGAAACCCCCAAGCCCGCCCACAAACAACAGCAGCGAGCAGAGGTTGCCAAATTGGGCGGTTTTGATTTTGATTGTGCAGGTAAAAACCTTTTAGATAGGGTTTGGGCTGGAATCAGTCAGCTGCATCTGGCAACACAGAGAAGAGCACTGTGCTCAGTTGGATATTACTGGAAGTGTGCAGATGAACCAGAGATGAGACTGTGAAGAGACAGTGGTTGAGGTTTATTTCTGCAGAAATGCCTCAGCATTATAGCCCTGCCTTGTGCTGTGTTCCCTTTGAGGAGTGCTTCTGAAATCTACACGCTTACAATGGAGGGTTTGTCGACCGTTTGTTAAACGAAGGATCAGAAAAGATGTATGCAGGGGCAGACTGGTCAGGGAGCACCAGGACATTTCCCGGTGGCCTGATGGTGTATCTGGCCTGCTATGCAACAAGCGTGAGTGCATGCAATTAAAACGGTTGCCTCATTGTTTTCTCTAGCTTGTAAATGATGCATTTAACTGTGTTTTGTAACTTGTAACTGCTTGTAGTGTATCTGTTTAACTTGTATTCTCATATCGCGTCTAAAAGCACGTTGTAAACGCAACGTGTGCCGCTTTGTTTACGGATTAAAATGCGTTTGTAAACTCTTGCTCCTCTGCTGTTTGTCGTTGCTGTGGCTACATCAGCTCTCCTACACACGTGTGGCGGTCCTGTTTCATAATGGTTCAGCTTTTGCCGCTGTGTGCACTAATACTGCATGTGTGTTGCTGCTTTTACTTCTGGTTAAGAATAGAGTAATATGCTGGGAGACCGGGGGGTTAGTTTAGGGGGTGAGGTGTCTGAAATACGGGCGACTCCCGGGAAAAACGAGTGTTGGCAGATATGCTCACGCACACATTATGTCTACTTCAATATTGAGAAGCCGTGGTGGGCATTCTCTCGCGCTGAATGATGTCAAACAATCGCAACAGACTGGGTCATCGATCCAAAGGAGGAGTTTTTGAACAAATTAATCGCTGAACGATTCATATAGGAGTCGCTGGGATAATGAGGTAAAAATAAATGCATATTATAAGACAATGAAAGTGTTTTTTGACCATGCATGCATATTAGCCTGCTGTTGGAGATCCCCAAAACCAAAATATGACACTTTTTAATGTATAATAGGGGCTCTTTAATCATTTAAAGTGATATATTGTCTGGGTTGGCGTTGTATAGAACGCTACAAAAGCCTTGGAATAATCTACCAGTTGTCACACCCTTGGCTCGTTCCTGCAGTCCCAATCACTGCACCCAATCACCAGTCACCACTTACCACTCTCGTGAACCCTCACTAGATTACTGATCACCCGCACCTTTACGCGCAATCACCAGTGCACTATAAAGTCTCACCTCATCCAGTCACTCCCTGTCTGGATTCGAAGTCAGATGGTTCTCCTCTTCGGCTCTCCTTACCTCATTTGCTCTTCCGTGGATGTCCTTATTTTCCTGTGGATGCAAACAAGCCTGCTTAAGGGAAGTGACTGAACTTGTATTGGTGTTTTGCCTGAGATCTGAAACTTACCACTTTGAATCAATCTCAGAAGCATCTCTGTCTATGGAGGATGACAGAGCTCTTGGATTTCATCTAAAATATCTCAGTTTGTGTTCTGATGAAGAGTAAAAGTCTCAGTCAAATAATAATTGGACTGGAATACACTCTCAGTTACTGGGACGGTATCTTTTCAAAAGGTACATTATTGTCCCTAACAGGTCTTTAAAGGTACATATTAACACCTAAAATGTACACGTTTACCTTATGATACCTTAAGAGCACAAAAGTATACCTTAAAGGTACTAATGCTAACCTGAAAGGTACCAAAGTTTACCTTTTGAAAAGCCGGCCTAGTGACAGATTTTGTACCTCTATTTCTGAGTGTGTAAGGGGTTAGTAAGTTTGTCCCAAGATATGAACCTATTTGGTGCATGATTGACTAATATATCAGCATATTCAACTGGATCTGGAGAAAGTAGGCCAGATTCTTTTATTGATGGTCCATTTTGCCATTCTCGTGTCATTCCATATTACTTCCTTCAATGGCATTTTTGAAGAACATCCTTCTGTAGTGAAAGTGAATATGAACATCAAAACAATCAAAAAGGGTCCCGTGGATTAATTGTATTACTCTTTAATGGTACTTTTGCATACTTTTTGAAGCTTAAAAGCGTGTCATTGGGAGTTTGGAGTGACATGAGGCTGAATAAATGATGAAGATTAGAATTTTTGGGGTGAACCGTTCCTCCAGTGATATGATTTAGCATGATTTTTTTATTGGTGTTTGTGATCTGAGCGGGGATAATTGCCATGAGAGTGTCAGAAAAGAAGTGCGTGCACCTGTCTGCATCACTGCAGGGAGTCACAAATCTTGCTGCTGTTTTTGTTGATTGTCTGATCGCCCTGCTGATGGAGCAGGTGTCTCTGGAGGGGTGTGTGTGGTTTCGGTGACGTGGTTGAAATTATAAATTAAGATAATGTTTTCACTGCCATATGGACAGGTTATTTCTCTCTGCGTGCGACAGGGATCCCACAGTCATGGAAAAACTTAAATGTGAGGGAATTTCAAGTTGCAATGTCAATTTGAAACATAAATACATTTACAGTTTTTTTTTTAAATAATATAAATACAGTTAAAGTCTGAATTATTAGCCATCCTGAATTATTGGTGCCCTTATATATTGTTTTTCATAATAATAATTTTGACCTTAAAATGATTTATAAAAAAATTATACTGATTTTATTCTAGCAAAAATAAAACAAATAAGACTTTCTCCTGAAGAAAAAGATATTATCGGAAATACTGTAAAACTTTCTTTGCTCTGTTAAACATTATTTGGGAAATATTTGATAAAAAAAGAAAAACGACAGGAGGGCTAGTCGTTTTGACTTCAACTGTAAATAGTCACTTAATGAACAAACAATCAAAAAACTTTTGTAAATCTAATGTTCTATTGAGCATTGCTAAATTCTGTAAATTAATGTTCATAATATCATTAAACAAATATTTTTTTTATATAATTCTTAACTTGAGTGGAGTGTAAGTTTGTACTATATATTATATAATAGTATATATAGAACATGATCTATGCACTTTTTCAGTCTTTCTACTTCAACTTTTTTTAAATGATGTATTTGAAATTGTTTGTGGATTAAACTGTTATTTAATGTTAATTAGATGTCAATTAATACTGAATTACTAGCAATTTCTATAAATAGACTGACCAAATTAAACTTAAAGAGTATACAGTACAGTGCATTAATTGATTTAGCAAATTGTACATCCACTGTAAAAGATGCAGGGTATCATTATTTTCCTTTCAATAACAAGAAAACCTTGATTTCCAGGAACATATTAAGCGGAACGACAATTACACAGATACAAAGTGTCATTAGGTGTGAAATTGAAAAATCTCCTGTCATGCCAATTTAAATGTGTATCAATATAATTATTCCTAAAATAAGAATCCTAATCCCTAATAGAAAATGTACAAATTTATTTATTTATTTATTTATTTATTTATTTATTTATTTATTTATTTATTTATTTATTTATTTATTTATTTATTTATTTATTTAT
>CAIGQQ010001014.1:1344731-1389835 GCA_903798035.1 Danio albolineatus
TATCTATCTATCTATCTATCTATCTATCTATCTATCTATCTATCTATTTAAAACACTTTCAAATTCAGTTTAATGAAAAAATAAAATTGCAGCTAATTTTCAATGCGCATTAAACACACACATACACACCATTATTTATTTTACTAAATGTTTAACAAGTCAGTATATAAGTAGTTTCCAGGTATTCATGTAAATTAAATTTAAAATAAATAAAATTAAACCGTGCATGTCTTTATTATATTATAATTAATATATTAATATATATATTTATATTATTATTATTTATTTATTTATTTGTATTATTATTATATTTTTTATAAATATTAATAATTATTTGTATTTTTCCTCTCATCCAGGCCACCGATCTGGACCTGGGCATTAACGGACAGGTCCGTTACCGTCTGGTTAGTTACCCGGATCTCTTCCGGATCAGTCCTGATGGCAGCATCTTCACTGCTGTGCCTCTGGACCGCGAGGAGAGGGCTCAATATGATCTGATCGTGCAGGCTTCAGATGGGGCCAAAGACCCTCGCCGGACGACCATCACGCTCTCCATCACTGTGCTGGACGTGGATGACAACAGCCCCGTCTTCTCTCCACCCGCTTATCACGTCACACTGCCAGAAAACAGCCCAGTGGGGACTGTCATCCTCAACATCAGCGTAAGTCACACACACTCAAACATAGTGGGGTTTTGAGTTTAATAAGGTCTTCTACGGAGCAAAATAAATAAGGTATTTGAAATTGAAAGCTTGTAAAATAGCACTGGGCAAATATACAGTTGAAGTCAGAATTATAAGCCCTCCTGAATTATTATCCCCCTGTATATTGTTTGTATGATCAACATCAGTACAAGTCTCTCTTTCATACACACACACACACACAAACAAATGCATATTCACACATCAAAAACTGTAAGATCAGAACCATGACTTTGTGAAATTAGCCTCTGGAAACTTCTTTTCTGCTAATGTTGTGTATTAACTTGACAAATCCGACATGTACATTCATAAAGGTGTTTGTGGCTGGAAGTTAATTTATCTGGAATGTGTTGCTTGTTGAATTGACCTTTAGGATGAATCCATTATGTGTTTGTACAGTAGCCTGCCTGCAGTGGTTTTGCAACATGCACAAATACACAAAATATTGTACACTTTAGCACACGATTGTTTGAAACGGAGTTTATTTTGCAGAAATTATGTCATTTCCAATAGCGTACTGAAGTTCAGTTTGAAAGTTATGTTAATTGTAAGTTAATTGTATGCTAATTACTCTTAATTGTATGCTAATTGAGAATAAATTGAGAGGTATTATAGTTTATATAATATTTTGCTTACATGAAAATGCAATAATATTAGAAAAAGCAACAAAAACAACAACAATGATGATAATAATAACAACAATAAATAATAATAATAATAATAAAAACAACAATAATAATAAAATACTACTACTATTTCTACTACTACTACTACTACTAGTCCTACTACTACTACTACTACTACTACTAATAATAATAATAATAATAATAGGGGTGGCACCACGGTGGCATAGTGAGTAGCACGTTCGCCTCACAGCAGGTCGCTGTTTCGAGCCTCGGCTGGGTCAGTTGGCATTTCTGTGGAGTTTGCATGTTCTCACCGTGGTTGCGTGGGTTTCCTCTGGGTGCTCCGGTTTCCCCCACAGTCCAAAGACATGTGACATAGGTGAATTGGGTAAGCTAAATTGTCTGTAGTGTATGTGAATGAGAATGTGTGGATGTTTCCCAGAGATGGGTTGCGGCTGGAAGGGCATCCGCTGCGTAAAACAAATGCTGGATAAGTTGGTGGTTCATTCCGCTGTGGCGACCCCGCATTGATAAAGGGACTAAGCCGACAAGAAAAATGAATGAATAATAGGGGTGTCACGGTGGCTCAGTGGGTAGCACGATAGCCTCACAGCAAGAAGGTCGCTGGTTCGAACCTCCGTGTTTGTGTGGGTTTCCTCTGGGTGCTCCAGTTACCCCCAGAAGTCCAAAGACATGCTATAGACGTGAAATAGGTTGGCTAAATTGTCCGTAGAGTATGTGTGTGAATAAGAGTGTTTAGGTGTTTCCCAGTGACCGTTTGCAACTGGAAGGGCATTCACAGCGTAAAACATATGCTAAATAAGATAAGGACAACACCTAAAAGAAAACGCATTAATGAATAATAATAATATAACAATACAAAATAATAATGATGTTGTTGTTTTTGTTCATTCATTCATTTTCTTTTCGGCTTAGTCCCTTTATTAATCTGGGGTCGCCACAGCGGAATGAACCGCCAACTTATCCAGCATTTGTTTTACGCAGCGGATGCCCTTCCAGCCACAACCCATTTCTGGGAAACACATCCATACATTCTCATTCACACACATACACTACGGACAATTTAGCTTACCCAATTCACCTGTACCGCATGTCTTTGGACTGTGGGGGAAACCGGAGCACCCGGAGGAAACCCACGCAACCACGGGGAGAACATGCAAACTCCACACAGAAATGCCAACTGGCCCAGCCGGGGATCGAACCAGCGACCTTCTTGCTGTGAGGCGAACGTGCTAACCACTAGGCCACTGTGGTGCCCGTTGTTTTTGTTAATAACAATAATAATAAGAAGAAGAAGAACGACAATGATTATGATAATAATAATAATAATAATAATAATAATACTTTTATTTTTTGAATCTTACAGTTTGGGCTGTATATTCTGCTTTCTTAAGAGTCGTAAGTGGGCAAATACTGGTATATCTCCTTTGGTAGACCTTGCGATCTCAAGCATAAATTTACTCTGTTTTTTTTTTTTTTTTTTTCATTTTTACATTTGTTTGTCGTGCTTCCTAACAAAACCAGTAGACTAAGATTTACTTAAACCAATAAAGAAGACATTAATCTAAACGATATCCCATTACAAACCCCCTTTTTTTACTGCATGACACATTTCTGTCTCATAGAAACTCTATGTAAAGCCATCATATAATTTCAGTACATGATCATACTAAGTTTCACATTTGCAAAGTGTAGATCATGAAAGCACTAAACAAAGCTGCCAGGTCGACAAACAATTGTGTTAAGACAACAATTAAGTTAAGAGTTAAGTTAATTTATTTTTTATACTTTCCATAATTAAGTGGATTGAACACAAAACAATTCAAAATAATCCAAGAAGTATGTTGTTTCAGCTCATTTTAAGTGAGTAGTTTGAACAAACAGCATTCGCCATATTTTGTCTGCAAGTTTAAAACTGTACTTGAAGTACCCTACAAAGTGCAGTACAAGCTCACTTCTTTCTTACAAAGGCAGCCATGCTATCAGCTAACAAATCAGAAGTAATTAAGAAGTAAAGCTGACCGAGTGCAAGTAAGTTACCTCAAGCGAAGGTTCAATTTGTTTACATTAATTAATGCGGGAGTGTTTTCCCATGGAGGAAAAGCGGACCGAGAAAATGATGATTAAAGGGATAGTTCACCCAAAAAGTTTAAGCACAAAAAGTAAAAGCACAAAATCTTCTGGAATGTTCTACTGAAGAAATACAGTCACCTACATGACGGATGATTTGTGGGTGAGTTCATTAACAGGAAATGTAAATTTTTTGGGTGAACTATCCTTTTAGTCTTTGCATGAACTATCCCTTTAATCTAGTTAAAGACGAAGCGGGAACACCAGCTCTCAAAACACAGCATTTTTTCATTGGGATACTTAGTAAATTCTGACAGCAGGTCATACAAGTGTGAATGCTTTTCTATTCTGTTATACCTTCGGCTGTATCTCACTCTGATAATTGGTCATTGGAGCTACACACAGACACACAATAACAGCATATCATACCCACATTACATCAGTAACTCTCAACCGGATCCAGATTTTACAGTATATTAAATGTCTAGCAGCACAGTACCAGACGTTTTTCACACAGCAGCAAAAGTAAAGAAAGTAAAGATATCAAACCGAAATTGGTATCGGTGTCATTTTCTTTTAGACAAAGTCACAAATCAATTTACACCAAAATATCATAAAATTTGACTGAACATATACAGTGAGGGAAAAATTTATTTGAACCCCAGCTGATTTTGTAAGTTTGTCCACTAACAAAGAAATGATCAGTCTATAATTTTAATGGTAGGTTTATTTCAACAGTGAGAGACACAACAATAACAAAAAAATCCAGAAAAATGTGTTTCAAAAAAGATGAGACATTAATTTGCATTTCTGTGAATGAAATAAGTATTTGATCCCTTTGAAAACATGCTTTAGTACTGGGTGGCAAAACCTTTGTTGGCAGCCACAGAGGTCAGCCGTTTGTTGTACTTGGCCACAAGGTTTGCTCACATCTCAGGGGGGATTTTGGCCCACTCCTCTTTGCAGATCCTCTCCAAGTCATTAATGTTTCGTGGCTGATGTTTGGCAACTCGAACCTTCAGCTCCCTCCACAGATTTTCTATGGGATTTAGGTCTGGAGACTGACTAGGCCACTCCATGACCTTAATACTGTATGCTTCTTCTTGAGCCAATCCTTTGTTGCCTTGGCTGTGTGTTTTGGATCATTGTCATGCTGGAGTACCCAAACACGATCCATTTTCAATGCCCTGACTGAGGGAAGGAGGTTCTCACCCAACATTTGACAGTACATGGCCCCATCCATCCTCCCTTTGATGCGGTGCAATTGTCCTGTCCCCTTGGCAGAAAAACACCCCCAAAGCATAATGTTTCCACCTCCATATTTGACGGTGGGGATGGTGTTTTTGGAGTCACAGGCAGCGTTCCTTCTCCTCCAAACACGGCAAGTTGAGTTGATGCCAAAGAGCTTGATTTTGGTCTCATCTGACTACAACACTTTCACCCAGTCCTCCTCTGAATCAGTCAGATGTTCAGTGGCAAACTTCAAACAGGCTTTTAGATGGGTTTTCTTGAGCAGGGGGATGTTGTGGGCACAGCAGGTTTTCAGTCCTTCACGGCGTTGCGTGTCACCAACAGTTTGAAATTATAGACTGATAATTTCTTTGTTAGTGGGCAAACTTACAAAATCAGCTGGGGTTCAAATCATCTTTTCCCTCACTGTACAGGCTTTAAGGTCTAGATACGAGAAATTTTCGTTAATATTTTCTTTCTTCTGATTACATCAAATTATGCAAATTTTCTTTACTTTATTACAAAAAAGTGTATATGTACTACACATTTCATTGAAGTTTAACAGCTGAAATGAACCTAGTTGGAGTGAAACGCTATTACTGAAAAAAAATTAAATCCATTAATTAGCAGGTCCTGTATTTCACGGGGATTTTTGCTGTTTATTTATGGTTATGAATTGTATTATTGGATCTTTATCTCGCCTCAATCAACTTTTGATGTAGAAAATTTGAAAGTAAAAAGTCAAAAGGGGCCTATTATGCTTTTTTTACAAGATGTAAAATAAGTGTCTGATGTCCCTAGAGTGTGTATGTGAAGTTTCAGCTCAAAATACCACACAAACAATGTTCTATAACACTTTGAAACTGTCCCATTTAGGCTTTGATCCTAAATGTGCCATTTTGGTGACTGTCGCTTTAAATTCAAAGGAGATTGTGCTGTTTTTAAAAGAGGGCGTGGCTACAAATGCCTATGTGTCAGAATAGCGGCAGATTCAAAAACAAGACTAACGTCCTATGCTAATGAGGGAGAGATAGTCACTCATGGGCGGAGCTTTTCCCCTCTGATGACACATACAAAGGCAAAATGTCAATCAAAGTGTTTCTGCAGACTGTTTTTAAGCAGTGTGATTAGAAATAAATACAATTAATGAAAGTTTTCCATTAGTAGCTGGTTATATTCAAAAATAATTACACACAACTGTGTTTAAACCCTATATAAAAGTAATTTTTTATAATAGCTCCCCTTTAAAATATGTAAACGTCATGTGACCAATAGGAAGATCCTAGCAATCCAGTTCTTTAGAGTTTATTCTTCTGTTTTCTGAGCACACTTCAGAAAGTCCACTATGGTTTCAGACACCACTACAAATGGATGCTCCCTTAAAAAGTGTGCAATTTAAGGGTAAAGGGGCAATTTCGAATACAGCTTCAGAATTGAGAAACATCCGGGGAGTCTGACGACCTTGATGACCTGCTTCAAGTGTCTGTAATTTAGGTAGGAGGTAAATTCTGCAAGACTGTGACCCTCCAGAAGCAGGTTTGGACAGTCTTCTGATGTTTAGCGCCTCTTACTGGAACATTCATTGGCTGAGCGCCACAATATATAGGTAGATAAAACCAGATGCGCTTTTAGTGCCACTTTCTGACACTTAAGAAGCAATTTCCAAAAAATGTTTCCACAGGCACTTTCACTCACTGACCTTCAGTTGGATTTATGTTTGTATTTTGTCATTTCTATTCAGCATTGTTTTTGCTGCTGTTTGAACAGCCCATACTCTAAAAAATGCTGGGTTGTCATAACCCAATGTTGGGTCAAATATGGACAAAACCCAATGTTGGTCTCATATTTCTTAAATTTATACAGAAAAAAGTAATTAGACTGATAGAAAATGTGGGGTAATCAGAGCATACAAATCCTTTATTCTTTAAATTGAAGATACTTAAGTTCCATGATTTGGTTAAATTTAAAACAGCACAATTTATGTTTAAAGCCAGGAATAAATTACTTCCGAAATGCACACAAAAGTTTTTTGAAGAAAGACAAGGGGGAGATAATCTGAGAGAAGAACTACATTTTAGGGAGTTGAAAACAAGGACAACTTTAAAAAGCTGGTGTATGTCTGTATGTGGTGTGAAATTATGGAACAGAACAGAGTCTCAAACAATGTCAGGATATTAATCAATTTAAAAAGTTTTATAAATATATATTATTAAAGGCATATAATGATCAAGGTGATTAAAAAGGGATAAAATGAGGAAGGTATGATGAAATTTAAACTAATGGCTATTTGCAGTACTATGTTTTGATTTTTGATTTATTTATTGGATTATTTTTTGTTATAAAATGTTAATGTGTAAATAGGATCAAACATGTAGTATGTTAAAGATGCCCAAAGGTTAAAATATGTCCAATGTAAAAAGAAAAGTAAAAAAAAAAGAAATAAGTAATAGACGAATTATGTGTGTTGTTAATCGGGTGGGAAAATAATAAGCTTGTGCTTCATCCTGCTCCATTTTCAACCATGTCGAAGTGTTTTTTTTTTGTTTTTTTTTGTTAAAGATATTTTATGTATGATATATTTTGTTCGAAAATAAATTCAATCAAATCAAATCAAAATTTATAACTTTTATTTTGATTTAGTTCCTTATATCATTTTTTAAAATACAAATAAAAATCACAACAACAATAAAAAAATGAGATATTGTACATATGCGTGTTATATTTAAATCATATACCGTACTCCGCTATACTAGATTCATTATGTCTTCATGTCATATATGTTGTCATAAACATAGTGTTGGGTCAAATATGGACAAACCCAATCTTAGGCTCTTTTCACAAATAAATTTAACGTTTTTAATAACTTGAAATACTTTTAATAACTTCAAATACAAGTTTTTTAGTGCAAATAGAAATAATAGGAAGAAAAAATCAACAATAAATAAAATGAGATTGTAATGAATAGAAGCGGATAATGGACATGCAGATCCACTTGCAGTTTATTAAAGAGAAGACGTGCAGGCAATGGTCAAAAACAGGAGCATAAAGATGATCCAATAGTGATGTGACAATGTGCTTTGAAGCATGTATCAAAAAAATTATACCTCGCAGTGAAACAGTGGACCGGCGCTTGATTCGTTTTGCCATATTCACGTAATCAGTGATGTCCGAAGCTTCATTTTCACCTCTACCCATGTGACTGCTTCGAATTTTGATTCAAAGTTTTGAACACCCTTGTGGGTTAGTAAAGTGTAGAGCGAGAGATTAGGCGTCGATTACATGCATTTCTACTGTTTCAAAGCACTGCACCGGTCACACCAGTAATTCAACTAAAATGCAGTAGTAATTTATAGTAAAAAGCTTTTAGACCATACTGAAGTGTATTAGTGTGTTATTTACAACTATTTTTAATGAAGGGCGCCACAGTGGCGTAGTGGGTAGCACGATCCGCCTCACAGCAAGAAGGTCGCTGGTTCGATCCATTTCTGTGTGGAGTTTGCATGTTCTCCCCGTGTTGGCGTGGGTTTCCTCCGGGTGCTCCTCCACAGTCCAAAGACATGTGGTACAGGTGAATTGGGTAAGCTAAATTGTCCGTAGTGTATGAGTGTGAATGAGTGTGTATGGATGTTTCCCAGAGATGGGCTGCAGCTGGAAGGGCATCCGCTGCGTAAAACAAATGCTGGATAAGTTGGCGGTTCAGTTCGCTGTGGTGACCCCGGATTAATAAAGGGACTAAGCTGAAAAGAAAAGTTAATGAATTAATTAATAAATTTTTAATGAAGGCCACTGCATATTGTAGTATAGTGTGTAACGACGACAGCTGACCAGTGCAGCCTGCAAGCCTCACTCCTAAAGCCTCCTCATTAGAGCATTTGACTCCCATGCAGGAATCACCGGTTCGATCCCCACTCGGAATGAGTGGGTGGGTGTAAAATCGGTTGAAGTATGATAAACATGAATTCTTTTGAATTACCTTGGATTTTACTACAGTCATCTGCTCTGTGCAAAGAGTTCTGGGAGTTGTAGTTTGATTGGAATACCAAAAGTAATCTCCAGTGGAGAAAACAGAAAAGCTGGCGATCACAACAGAAATATTGTACATATATACGTGTCATATTTAAACTGTACTCCACTATAATAGATACATTATACCTCCGTGTATACAGTATATGTAAGTTCTTTCATTGTCAGGGTTTCCTCAATACTCTCAAACCACTGTCATATCTCAAAGCTAATTCCTTGTTATTATGAAAACTTTTTTTTTTACTTTTTTGAGCGAGATGCTAATAGACATGGTCTGATCCGATTCAATGATTTATGCTAAGCTAAGCTAAATCTCTCATCTTTTTGCACGCTTCCAGGAGGATCTTACATAGATATTGGTCATGCTTGGGTTAAATAACACTTTTTGACACAACATTGGTTACAACAACCTTGCATTTTTTATTTTGCAACCCTCTACACACAATTCTGTCCTCAGAAGCTACACTTGTACCTCACAGAAATATCTAAAGGACCGTGTCCTCTCAGGATGTTGTTCAATTTGCCGTAATGGTTAATTTGCGAGACTGTAGGTGAGGAATCTTTCTAATTTACTCATCGCTTCAGGGTCACCGCAGGATTGGTTCCAGTCATTAATGTAACCTGATTATTTGCTTTATTCAGACGATGTTTAAGAGTTTAATTAACACTGAGAGTAGAATTACTCATCCGATGATTGTCTCACACAGGCACTGGACCCCGATCTCGATGCCAACGTCACATACCGCATCAGGACCAAAGAGGCCAGAGAGCTGTTTGCGGTGAACCCTCTCACCGGAGAGCTGAAGGTGCTTCAGTCACTAGATTTTGAGAAACTCTTACCAAACGCAACCACACAAACGTTCGTGGTGGAGGCTCTGGACGGAGGAAGCGGCAAAATGCCCCCAGGGTTGGCTTCTGTTACAGTCACTGTATCGGTAAGACTCAAGTCTTAATTATGTCTAACTCTTTGACTAATTTATTTGCACCAAGTCCTTTTAAATCAAATCTTTTCAGTCAGCTGTTTTCTCTTGAATGCCCTGAGCACTAAACTGGGGTGTTACCCAAAACAACGACTTGATTTGATTCAATCAATTTAATTAATTTGTTTAGATTCAGTTTTTTTGAACAGTATAACCCACTCTTAAATACAGTTCTCTACCCCTTCCCCTTAGCCCAACGCCTTCAAGCTAAAGAGAATTGAGTCATGCATCAGGGGAAGGGGAAAAGCTAAGGGGAAATGTAAGGGGAAAGCTAAGTGGTAGAACTGGTATTGGGCCTTTGTAAATGTTCATTGGAACGATGGATTCCGGAAACACCAACTTGCTGAACCATGTTTGTAATGATGGAACTTTCAACCTTAGTTGGCTGACGATGGTTTTTGGAAGCCTGGTCTTTTCAGCAGGACAACTATTGGCATATTGTGATTTTTTTTCAGTGGATGCCTCTAAGCCCTGCGGACTCTGACAGCTAGAGATATGTTAAGTCTGAATTGGTCTTTACACCCGTAAGTCCTCTGTTGTGTAACCAGCTGATTTGAAAGGTCTCTGAAGATTAAGTTGGATGAATGTCAATTAGCTGTCACTGAAAATGCTGCAGAGATCATTTCAGTATTTTAGGTCACCATTTTTCCATTTTTCAATGACATACTGCTGTCGTTTGACTGGAAGAACAGCAAATTATTTCTTAGATTGAAATGTTTAGCTGTACTACTTTGAGAGTAATACATTTTTTGAGGGCCTAATTTGATATGTATTTGATACACTGTCGCAATGATATTACACAGTGACCGAAAATAGTCCCCAGCTAGGTAACTAGGTAACAGCGCTGCGTAGTATTATTACACCTGCTGCAGTCGTGTATCAGCAGCAAAGTTCCTTTATTTTTACACCAAAACGGTAGTAGAGTTCCTAGTCATATTAGTCTAGAAGATAGCAACTTTTACATTTTCTGTATGCCTTAGTATGTGATGTGATGT
Source organism: Danio albolineatus (assembly GCA_903798035.1). NCBI lineage: Eukaryota > Metazoa > Chordata > Actinopteri > Cypriniformes > Danionidae > Danio > Danio albolineatus. The sequence continues at coordinate 1,355,378 of CAIGQQ010001014.1, forward strand.
GACTACAGAAGAGTCGAGGTGTAAACCTTCAAAACTCTTTTTTAGCTTTTTTGAGTAAGATGCTAATGGTCTAATCTGATTCAATTAGTTATGCTAAGCTTAGCTAATCTAAGCTAAAAGTGCTCCTGTTAGACCCAGAGATCGGCTGAATGGATTCAAAAATGGTAAAACTTTGAAATGATTAACTCTACGGGACTTGTAAAATTAGCCTGTTTGCAAAAAGAGTGTTTAAAGCACTTACGTTTAAAGCAGCTCCAAATTAGTTTGCAAAGAAGCAGAGCCAATGTTAAGTAGCTGCAAATCCTCTTCTAACAACAATACAATTGTTGTTAATGTTGCAAATGACAAGAAATTGACAACTTTAATAATTCCTGTTTGCGTGAATCCATTTAAAGGTACCAAAGAGTACATTAATAGTATGGGTAGAACTGGTTTTGCATGCTCAAGTATAACCACAGGGATTACCCCAGAATGAAAAGCTCGGTTTTGACCATATTTGGAATAGTTATGAATATTAATAAATTAACTGTTTTATAAAGAGGACCAAAAGAATCAGAATCAGAATCAGTTTTATTGCCAAGTGTGCTTCACACACACAAGGAATTTGCTTTGGCTACAGAAGTTTCCAGTGTACATAAAGTGACAAGTGACAACACAAAATAAAAAAATATATATATTAAAAAAAAAGAAGACGATAGACATTAAACAGATGCAGTCAGTCCAACGATCTGGATGTTGAAATGTATGTGCAGATTGTTATAAGTATACAGGTTATAAGGTGCTGTGTGCAAAAGCGTAAGTATTGCATTGTATGTTGTTATAAGGTGCTGTGTACAGATGCGTAAGAAGTATTACATTGTATGCTGTTATAAGGTGCTGTGTACAAATGCGTAAGGAGAAGAAATGCAATGTGTATTATTATAAGGTGCTGTGTACAAGTGCGTATCAGAGAGTATTGCACGATTATTGCACAATAGGAGAAATATTAACTGTTCATGAGGTAGATGGCCTGAGGAAAGAAACTTTTCCTGTGTCTGGCAGTTTTTGTGCTCGGTGCTCTGTAGCGCCGGCCAGACGGTAACAGTTCAAACAGGAAGTGTGCTGGGTGCGAGGCGTCCAGGGTGATTTTGCGAGCCCTTTTACTCACTCTGGAAAAGTACAGTTCTTGAAGTGTAGGAAGGGTAGTGCCAGTGATTTGTTAAGCAGTCCGGACTATTCGCTGTAGTCTACGGAGGTCAGATTTGGCTGCTGAGGCGAACCAGACGGTGATTGAAGTGCAGAGGATGGACTGGATGACAGCTGAGTAGAACTGCACGAGCAGCTCCTGTGGTAGGTTGAACTTCCTCAGCTGACGGAGGAAGTACAGTCTCTGCTGGGCTTTCCTCACAATAGAGTCTATGTGAGTGTCCCACTTCAGATCCTGAGAGATGGTGGTGCCCAGGAACCTGAATGACCCCACTGCAGCCACAGTACTGTTCATGATGGTGAGCGGGGGGAGTGCAGGAGGGTTTCTCCTAAAGTCCACTATCATCTCCACCGTTTTGAGCGTGTTCAGCTCCAGGTTGTTGTATCTGCACCATAAAGCTAGCCACTCCACCTCCTGTCTGTATGCAGACTCGTCACCGTTCCGGATGAGGCCGATAACAGTAGTGTCATCTGCAAACTTCAGGAGCTTGACGGAGGGATCTTTTGCGGTGCAGTCGTTGGTGTACAGGGAGAAGAGCAGTGGGGAGAGAACACATCCTTGGGGGGCACCAGTACTGATGGAGCGGCTGTCAGATGTGATTTTGCCCATTCTGACTAGCTGTTGTCTATCTGTCAGAAAGCTGGTGATCCACTGACAGACAGAGCTAGGAACAGAGAGCTGGGTCAGTTTGTGCTCGAGCAGTGATGGGACGATGGTGTTGAAGGCAGAACTAAAGTCCACAAACAGAATCCTTGCATAGTTCCCTGGTTTGTCCAGATGTTGTAGGGTATAATGCAGTCCCATGTTGACTGCATCATCCACAGACCGGTTTGCTCTATAGGCAAACTGCAGGGGGTCCAGCAAAGATCCGGTGATGTCTTTCAGATATGCTAGAACCAGTCTTTCAAATGACTTCATGACCACAGATGTTAAGGCGACAGGTCTGTAGTCGTTGAGCCCGGTGATCTTTTGTTTCTTCTGGATTGGGATGATGGTGGAGCGTTTGAAGCAGGCTGGAACTATGCGCTGTTCCAATGATCTGTTGAAGATCTGCGAGAAAATGGGGGCCAGCTGGTCAGCACAGGTTCTCAGACAGGCTGGTGAGACACCGTCTGGGCCTGGCGCTTTCCTTCTCTTCTGTTTACTGAAGACCTGACGCACATTATCCTCACTGATCTGAAGATCAGGGGGGGGGAGGGAGATGTCTGTAGGTGTTGATGGCTGTGTATAAAGATGGTCAGGGCGGTTGTGGCTGGAGGTGGAGGTGTTGATGGCTGTGTAGGGGGTGTCTGGTCGAAGGTGTCAAATCTGCAGTAGAACATATTCAGGTCGTTAGCGAGAAGTTTACTGCCATCGATACTGGGGGAGATGATTTGTAATTCGTGATGGTTCTCAAGCCAGTCCACACTGATGCAGGGTCGTTAGCAGAAAACTGGTTTTCCAGCTTTTTTGCATAGTTCTTTTTTGCCAGACCAATCTCCTTTGTTAAAGTGCTTACCTAAAAAAAGAGGTAAGCAAAAATGTGTCCTATAGTGTATGTGTGGAATGAGTGTGTGTGGATGCTTCCCAGCGATGGGTTGCAGCTGGAAGGGCATCCGCTGCGTAAAACACTTGCTGGATAAGTTGGCGGTTCATTCCGCTGTGGCGACCCTGGATTAATAATGGGAGTTAGCCGACAAGAAAATCAATGAATGAATGTTTTCGAAAGTTTTATCAAATTGATTGCTGTCTCTTCACTCCTAAACAATCACAGCACAATCTGAAGTGTCCCACATACATAGTGTGTTTTAAAAATAAGGAGTGGATTTAATTGTTGTAATCTCACTAGGAAATGTTGTGGCCAATCAAACACAGCCTGCATATTTATGATCCTGTGTGGATAATGAGATCAGTGTTTAGTTCCGATTGGTCTGGTTTTTTTGTTGTTGTTTTTTACACTCAAACAAATCAAATCAAACAAAACAATGGTGTTTGAGACTCATAATATGTCATTTCCATGTACTGAACTCTTATAATTTGGCTATGCCTAGGTATAGCCATGTCTTTAATCTACAGCACCTTTACGCGCAGTCTTTCCTTAAATCTTGTGCCTTGAAGAGAAAGTCCTACAAAATCTTCAAACATCTATCACTTTTCATCTCTTATTTTTCATTGTGTTTTAGTAAATCCTGACAGTATATTTTTAGCAGCAAAAGACAGTTTAAGCCGGTGCAAGCAGTTAAACTGGGTCTACATGTCTAATTCATAATTAAGCTGGCCTTTTTTCCGATTATTTATGAATGTACACTACCTGACAAATGTCTTAGAATATAAAGTCATGGTGCAGTGGAAAAAGAATTAATATTGTGTATGACTCCCATGAGCTTGGAGGACTGCATCCATACATCTCATCAAGTTCATCAAGATTCTTTGGATTCATCTTCAATGCCTCCTGCTCCATCTTACCCCAGACATGCTCAATAATGTTAACTTCTGGTGACTGGGCTGGCCAATTCTTGAGCACCTTCACCTTCTTTGCCACTCTGCAGATGTCTCGCATGCCCCATACTGAATGTAACCCCAAACCATTATTTTTCCTTTACCAAACTTGACTGATTTCTGTGAGAATCTTGTGTCCATGTAAGTTCCAGTAGGTCTTCTGCAGTATTTGTGATGATAGGGATGCAGTTCAACAGATAATTCATTGGAAAATTCTACCTTCTGCCACTTTAACAAATGATCAACTAGAAGTCAAGTTATTATATGTTGCTCTTACTACTGGGATCGACTACAAGACTTTTCTCAGGTAGTGTGTATACACTGTAAAAAATACTGGATTCCACACAATCGATTTGTATTTGGACAACAAAAAGAAATTAATTAAATTTATTCGTTTTTGCTAATTTAAATGGATTGAACATAAAACAATTCAGTTTTCCCCCCATAAAAAAACCAAGAATTGGGTTGTTTCAGCTAAATTTTTACTAAGTAGTTTCAACAAAATAGCAAATGTCATTTTTGAGTGTATTTATGTATTTCTTTTTATTTGTTAGCAATTAGCTGTTGAACATACAACATTGCTTCCCTGTTCAAATAAATCATTTATTCTTTTAGGACTTAGGTTTGACAAAGGAGCAAACTAGAACATTTGACTAGAGCAATGTAAGACATTTAATATTTCTTAGCATTACGTTATTGTTATTTTGTTGTTTATTTCTGTTAGCAAAGCGCCCGCAGTTTTTTTGTTTTTTATCTGCTTCAGCTTCAAAGAAAAAGAGTTTAAGCTCAAGCATTTTCATGCAAGGAAACACACGGCTTATTACGCCCTTGCAAGAAGCCCTAATTGTTTCTGTGTTGGGTTTATTTATTAATTTTCCTTCTGTGCACGGTGTGGCTAATTGATAATTAGTTGCTGTGGAAAATGAAAAAGCAGAAGTGAACAGCGGAAATGAATGTGTGCTACCTGATGCATTGAGGCTCGGGATATCAGAGTGATTATGATGGGATAGAAGCCCCCAGGGCATCGTCCTGATGGAGAAAACGGTCCCAAGAGCACCATCATGAACTCGGTACACTTTGCAGATTCACTTTAAGACTTGACATATTTTACTTTTCATCTGGGGAAAGAGAAGACACACAGAGAAGTGCCGGATTGGACAATAAGAGGGGGGGAAATACCAATTTCACTCCAAGTGCTTTTCTCTGGACCTTTTATTTTGGGGATGTGAGCAATAGCAAAGTTTTATTATTCGGTACTCAAGACTCAAGGACGTCCTTGAATAAGCGTATTCTCATGGGAAGGACATAAGGAGTGGTGGTGGTGGGAGGGGGTGTAATTTGGATACCTGAACCCGCCTGGCCTCTCCTTGGACTCGGAACGGCTGCTGTATTCGATGTATTAGGTCACACTGCGTTTCTCACATCTTCCAGAATCACCTGTGTCATCAGCATTCATGGGAGCCTGCTACACTTTCACTCTTTCTCTACCTTTTATATATACAAGTTTGTGGAGGGGAATAAAATAAATGTCCTCTGCACAGTCTGTGCTTGCTCTTTTGGCGGTATTGTGACTTTTTAACATTAAGATTCAACCATTATATAAATTACTAATTAGAAATGATGAAACAAGCAATGTTCACATAATAATACATATATCATAATGTAATAAATTATACAAACATTTGACTTCAGTGCATATTTGATAGACTCATTCATTTTCTTTTCTGCTTAGTCCCTTTATTAATCTGGGGTCGCCACAGCGGAATGATCCGCCAACTTATCCAGCATTTGTTTTACGCAGCGGATGCCCTTCCAGCCGCACCTTATCTCTGGGAAACATCCATACACATTCATTCACACTAGCACAGTCAATTTAGCCTTACCCAATTCACCTATACCATATGCCTTTGGACTTGTGGCGGAAACGGGAGCCCCCCGGAGGAAACCCACGCAACCACAGGGAGAACATGCAAACTCCACACAGAAATGCCAACTGACCCAGCCGAGGCTTGAACCAGCGACCTTCTTGCTGTGAGGCGAACGTGCTACTCACTATGCCACCATGGCGCCATTTGTTAGACTGTTTATGAAAATTATGGGATGATTAAAAAATGTATTATGATGATATTCAACAAAACAAGGCAAATTATGATATGAAGTTACAATATTATTCTAAGATACTGGATAGATTAAATTCAATCAATCAGTAAATAAACAAATATACATACATGTTTGGTGTAAATCTGTATATATTATATTACACTCACTGGCCACCTTACTAGTACCATGTTGGACCCTCTTTTGCCTTCAGAACTGCCTTAATCCTATGGATGGATAGAGTATGGATCCATGGCAGGATGGATCTATGCCTCCATGTTGTTTACACCAAGTTCTGACCCTACCATCTGAATTTCACAGAAGAAATCAAGACTTATCAGACCAGGCAATGCTTTTTCCAATCTTCTATTGTCCAGTTTTGGTAAATTGGTACTAATGGGTCCAAAGTGTGCCAAGAAAATATCCCCCACACCATTACACCACCACCACCAGCCTGAACCGGTGATACAGTTGGCAGGATGGATCCATGCTTTGATGTTGAAATTCTGACCCTACCATCCAAATTTCCAAATTGTAGCCTCAATTTCCTGTTCTTAGCTGACAGGAGTGGCACCCGGTATGGTCTTCTGCTGCTGTAGCCCATCTGCCTCAAGGTTGCACGTGTTGTGCCTTCAGAGAGAACCAGTCTGGCCATTCTCCTCTGACCTCTGGCATCAACAAGGCATTTGAACTGCTGCTCACTTCTCTTTTTCAGATCATTCTCTGTAAACTCTAGAGATGGTTGTGCGTGAAAATCCCAGTAGATCAGCAATTTCTGAAATACTCAGACCAGCCCGTCTGGTACTTACAACCATGCTACGTTCAAAGTCACTTAAATTACCTTTCTTCGCCATTCTGATTTTCAGTTTGAATACATTAAATAAATGCCTAAATGCATTGAGTTGCTGCCATGTGATTAGCTGATTAGAAATTTGAGTTAACGAGCAGTTGGACTGGTGTACCTTATAAAGTAGCCGTTGAGTGATTATATTATATTATATTTTGTTTTGTTTTGTTGTTTTTGTTTTGTTTTGTTTTGTTTTTGTTTTTGTTTTTGTTTTGTTTTGTTTTGTTTTGTTTTGTTTTGTTTTGTTTTGTTTTGTTTTGTTTTGTTTTGTTTTGTTTTGTTTTGTTTTGTTTTGTTTTGTTTTGTTGTTTTGTTTTGTTTTGAGACCATCGTTGTGAGTACAGAAATTGACACTTTCTGAGGAGTTTTATAAATGAATGGATTTATTTCTTTATCTACTTATTTGTCTGTTTTTTAATTAAGTTCTCTGATTGGTGGATCTATTTTTTGATTTATGAGTAATGTACCCAGCAGGCACACAACATCATAAGAGGTTAGATTTAGGTCATGATGTCAGGTGACCGAAATGCAATGTCTAGCCAGTGTCTAAGGATGTTATTTTGATGTCCAATAATGACGTCAAATGGCATTGATATTTGGTTGATTTTAGGTTGTCTTGGAACCAAAGTGCAACATTGAGCCAACATCTCAAACCAACGTCATATTGATGTCAAATACTGACATTTATTCGTTAGGTATGGCAACCAAAATCCAATGTCTGATAGACGTCATAGTGGTATTATCCACACAATGTCAAAATCATTAGACATTGATATTCAGTTGATTTCAGGTTGGACATTGGAAATTGACGTCGGTCTGATGTTGGGTTCTGATACCAACCTGATTTTCGTCCAGTGACACGGGGGTACAACGTGGCGTCATGTTGACTCATGTATCTGCTGGGTATATTTCCCTCAAATGTTTTCAACATCTTTTAAGTGTTGTTGAAATCAATATAAGAGTTGCGGGTTTTATTATTAACAACAATTGTTTATAAGTAGAATATCAACATATATTTAATTTATTTTATTAAAATTTTTGCCTCCAGTTCTGTAAAATTGCGGCATTTTAGCACAGCTTTTTCAGCATTTCCTCTTTATTCTCTTTAGTAACCTTTTCCTCTGCCTTTAGCAGTCTCTCAGCAGTTATAATTATGTCTCACCCGACTTTTTCCCCCCACCAAAAAGTCCCCGGGCACCAAGCACTGTGACACATCCTTAATGTACTGCATGATCTACTATTGAATAAATGCCATTTTTGCTTAGTGTTTTAGTGTTGGGAGCTAGCTAATGGGACCTGAGCTAGCACACAGTCTGACAGTTGCAAAAGAGTAAAGGCACGAGAAAAGAGCAGGAGTGCAGGCACTAATCAGAGTTTGATGTTCTGTGTCTGAGCAGGACATGAACGACTTCCCGCCAGTGTTCAGTCAAACGCTGTACCGGGGAATGGTGGCACCCAACGCTGTCAAGGGGACTGTAGTGACCGCAGTACACGCTGAGGACCTGGACCCTCCGGTAAGTTGACTTGATCGTTTATGATGCACAAATCTTATTTAATAGTTATTTAAGACACAAATATTGTGACTGTTGGTCATCGGTAGCCCAGTGATTGTGTTCACTTTAGTTTATGTACCAATTCTCACTATTAACTAGTGCCTTATTAGCTCACTATTATTTACTTGTTAGCTGTTTATTAGTATTTATAAAGCAACGCAATGCAATTTTCAGGCCCTTTTATAAAGTACACACAATTGGTAATAATAACATTTAACTCTTAATAGTTAGTAATCGAGTACCTTGAAATGGATAACGAATCCTCTTCTGATAAACGATGATAACAAGTCTTTGCTCTCGTCCAGGATGACTTCTTCATGACTAAAGTAAGAAACGTTGAGATCGGTAAGATCAAGTCAGCATCCTCTAGCGGGGAATAATAGTCACTACATTAATGCTCTGATTCTCCACTTCTTGGGAAAACCAGCAACTTCCTACATAAGATGTAGCATATTTGTGTGTCTATGTTAGTATTAAAATACTAATATAGACACAATATAGTATACAGCAGTGGTTCTCAAGCTTTTTTCACCAAGTACCACCTCAGAAAAAAATTGTAATAATAACCGGTATTGAAATACAGTAGCATAGCAGGCCTAATTAAGCAGCTACAGCACTGCACAGTTCAAAAACGAGACAGATTAAGGGTGCTTTCACACAAGCACTTTTGGTTCGCACCCGGCTTAGTTTGACGTCATAGTACGGTACGTTTAGCAAGTGTGAACACGTCTTCTGAACTTGGGTGCGCACCTGTGAACCGTACCCCAGTCCGCCTGAAAGAGGTGGTCTGGGGTACGGTTCATGTGAACTCTGGTTTGGTTCACTTGTAGTATGAATGCAATCATACCAAAAGCCGGAAGTGAACCACCAACTGTACAACAAACTTTAGTTTTCATAATGTTCATTCGTGTGTGTATGTCTGTGTATGTCACCTACCTTGACGACAAGCGGGACTGACCCAGTACAAACAGTGATAATGTCTGCTTGTCTCCTCCAAAAACAGCTTCTGCAGACATCGCATGGTGTTTTGAACGTTTATATTATTTTTGCGGCAGATAGGCACGAGTTGCTTTCTGTATGTCCAAAACCAAAAGGTTCAGTAAAAGTAAAAACGATCGCGAAGTGCGGACGTCTTTCCATTTTGGCGCTTTGCTTTCGTGTCCGTCACCTGGCAACAGCCGCACACAAAACATTGGCTTGATGACGCAAGCGTACCGGGGTTCAGAAGGAAAAAAGACAGTGTGAACACCAACCAACTGAGAAGGTGGCAAGGGGGGACAATCGAACTTGGGTACGTTCCAGGCAATTGACTCAAGTGTAAAAGCACCTTAATTCTTCTATTTAAGAATATTAATTATTGTCAGCCACTTAAATAAAAGGTTTAGCCTATTAAAATCTATTTACTGATCACATCAGTGTTATTGTATGCATCATTGTATAAGGGTTAAAAGTGTGCTAATTTTTTTTACTTTAATTATTCAGAGATTCCTCCACGTACCATTAGTGGTACGCGTTCCACAGTTTGAGAACCACTGGTATACAGTATACTTTCCTAGCAAAAGAACGTCTGTTTTTTTTATTTATGAAAAAGACAACATACCTGTACCAAGAGCAGACTGGAAACGGTTGGAGTCTCTGCTGGGCCTTAAGGCAAGAAAGACGACCGAATAGCTCACATATGTGGATTATTTCCAAATAACAGCAAATTAAGAGATACGCACGGAGGGTGGTGAAACCATTTTTATCTGTTTAATTTAGATGGCAGACGAAGCATTTGTATCAAAAAGTGTGAGTGGAATGGATATAAAAATCACTCAAAATGGAGAAAGCTATATGTATTTGATAAAACATTAACAATTGCACACGTTAACGTACAGCGGTTCTGTGTCAGTTTACCGTTGAAATTCAAAATTTTTAACCCAACCATTGGGTTAAAAAAAAAACGTTTTTATTGTTCATATTTTGCATGATCTTACTCTACATCTACCCTTACTCTTAATCCTACCCAATAACTACTAGCTTAGGTACTGAATAACTATTAATAAGCAGCAAATTAGGAATTCATTGAGGCTAACGTCATAGTTCATATTTAATAGCGAATTGTAGTTTAAAAATGCTGTTGTTGTAACCCAACATTGGGTTGGATACTGACAAACCCCTTTTGGGTTAAAAATGTCATTTAATTTAATTGAAAAAATTAACTCAACGTTGGATTTTATTCATTCATTCATTTTCTTGTCAGCTTAATCCCTTTATTAATCCGGGGTCGCCACAGCGGAATGATCCGCCAACTTATCCAGTATTTGTTTTACACAACGGATTGCCTTTCAGTCGCAACCCATCTCTGGGAAACATCCATACATTCTCATTCACACACATACATACACTACGGACAATTTAGCTTACCCAATTCACCTGTACCGCATGTCTTTGGACTTGTGGGGGAAACCGGAGCACCCGGAGGAAGCCCACGCAACCACGGGGAGAACATGCAAACTCCACACAGAAATGCCAACTGACCCAGCCGAGGCTCGAACCAGCAACCTTCTTGCTGTGAGGCAAACGTGCTACTCACTACGCCACGCCCTCACGTTGGGTTTTATATACATATTTTTTTGATTGGTGGATATGTATTTAGAATTATGGGTAATGTAGTTCTCCTCTGGATTTTATATAATAAAACAGTTTCAATTACATATTGATGATCTTAATTGTGTGTTTTGCTTCAAGACTGAAGTTTAGTGCGATCTCACATGGAAATGTAACTAGTTTACGTTTTGCCAGTTGAGTTCAGTCGTACAAAAATGTTACACTTTTTAAAGAAGGCATGACGCCAAACTCCACCCCTAAACCAAACCGCCATTGGGGGATGAGTAAATCATAGTAAATTGTTCGAATGAGACCAAACAAATTCATTCAAATTAGCCATTAAATCAAAAAAGTTACGAATTGCTGTGAGATATTGTTGAAAATAACCATATCCGTGTAGGGCCTAAAGCTTTACCTGCATTTTTAATAGCAGTAGCTAATGAGTTTTTTTAACGTTTTAAGTGTTTTGAGTGAGTATGAATTCACCAATGAGTTGGCTCAATTGTGTGTTCCTCTGTCAGTAACAATTAACTAAGTTATTAAAGTTATAAAAATTGGTCCCACTTTATATTAGATGGCCTTAACTAATATCAAAGTTCCTTTAAGTCAAGTCATTTCACTCTCTGGCCATCTCTGAAATGCCTCTCTGGCAGTGTGTCAGGGCATTCTGTCTGAATGGGGAAACATCAAATTCTACAAAACTGTTTGCCAATCTTATGATTACATTACATATTTGTAGTCACCAATAAGAATAAACAACAGCCTTCTCATAAGTTTTGTTTCTAAATGTTCGAATCAAGCAAAATCAGCATTTGCGCATGTCCACTTGAAAGGAATAAGATCACGACACCAACCTACCGTCTTCTAAATAATGATAGTCGGATCGTGGTGGTCTTCAGAAGTAATTCACAACTTGGTCTTAATGGCGAATCTCCTCCAAAAATGAGGACAAGTTGGTAGAAGTTGAGTACTTGCTGTCATGTGAAGTGCGTTTGACAGGATAGACTGTACCTCGCGTTCATTTCATACAGATTACAAAACCAATTTTGGAGGGTTTATCAAGTGTCGTTGGTTCAAGCTTTATGATTTCAAGCTTTATGTGGATATATTTCTTACGTCTGTGAAGCAAGAGTTGACCACCAAACTGTCATAAAAGCACACGTCTGATCTGAGCTTTTCCCTTGGAGAAACGTCAGTCTATAGAGATAAATGATTGGCTCCTGTACTAGTAGGCGGAGCTTCATTCTCCATATTGACCGTCACACTTTTCCCCATTCAAAACTATACGAGTGACATGTTTTGTGTATTAGTGTTTGCTGATATGTACTTGCACTGAAATTAGTCAGTTGTACTGACAATGTACTTATTGTGTACATACATGTTTTTACATTCTTCTTGTGATTGGTTGAAAGTATTGATTGCACCATTGGCCAACTCCCACAACTTACCCCACCCTTAAACCTACCCATATCACCAAACCTTTGACTAACCTTATACACGTATTCCACCTCAAGAGCACCAGAAGTGTTCTGGGTAACCCTTTATAATAACTACATGCTATAAATAATTATTAAGCATTAGCAAATAGTTATTCATCATTAGTTAAACCTCATTCTTCAGGAGTCACCAGTCGTCTTGCTCTTATTTTAATAAAATGTAGCTGAGGGTATTGGAAATACTGTCGCTCCAAGTCTCCTGTCATCACGCTTGAGTGTCGGTGGCGGTGGTCTACTGTTCACCGGCTGATGTGACTGTGAATGGGTCTGGAAAGAGACAGTGTGTGCTATGTGGCATGACTTCAAAGGGCTAAGCACAGTAAAACAAAGATAAGAGGAGAATACAAAACACCAGCAAAAGACTCGACACTGTTTGTGTGTTTAACTGAAAAGGCAGATAAAGCCTGGCACGTCTCCAGCGTAAAGCCCCAGAGCTCTACCCTCCGCAGGCACCATCACACACACAAACACAACCAGCATCACACAGCGCCTTTTATTTTACACAAACACGGTCCAGGGGTCTATACCATGAGGACAGTTAAGCTGGCTGGCTTTCAGGTTTGTTTGTGCCAACTTTAGACGACACTAGGAAAATGGTTTGGCTTTTAGTGGTGTAACTTAAAGTCTGCGTGAACTGGAAGTTGCTTTTATTTCAGTATGATAATGTAATGTGGAACAACGTTTTTACAGTGTATTTGTTCATTAAGACTTGACAACTTTCCAACACGGGCTCATTCTGAAAATGAACCCATATACATTTCTGGAGATGGTACATTTCTGGAGTATGTACACTCTCAGAAATAAAGGTACGGGAGCTATCACTGGGGCAGTACCTTTTCAAAAGATACATATTTGTACCTAGAGTCCACAGTAGTACCTCAAGGTACACGTTAGTACCTAAAATGTACCTTTGAGGTCCCTTTATGGACCCTTCAGCTACAAATATGTACCTTTTGAAAAGGTATTGCCCCAGTGACAGCTCTTGTACCTTTATTTCTGAGAGTGTATGGATGCATTTCATCTTTAAAATGAATGATACGTCGTTCTTTTTCATGTTTACCAGCTGACCGCTTACCTACGTATGAATGGCTTATTCGCTATTATCAGTTTGTCAAGTGGCTTGCTTCATTTGTCGGCAGACTTGAGACGCAGAGAGGAGGTGACCATTACGACAGGGTTAGAATCCAGGAAAGAAGCAGGGAAGACGAAAACAAAAGACAAAAAAATAAAATAAACAAGTCAATAACAGGGTGGGGGTGACACAGTGGCGCAGTAGGTAGTGCTGTCGCCTCACAGCAAGAAGGTCGCTGGATTGAGCCTCGGCTGGGTCACTTGGCATTTCTGTGTGGAGTTTGCATGTTCTCCCCATGTTCACGTGGGTTTCCTCCGGGTGCTCCCATTTCCCCCACAATCCAAAGATATGCGGTACAGGTGAATTGGGTAAGCTAAATTTTCCGTAGTGTATGTGTGTGAATGAGAATGCATGGATGTTTCCCAGATATGGGTTGCGGCTGGAAGGGCATTCGCTGCGTAAAACAAATGCTGGATAAGTTGGCGGTTCATTCCGCTGTGGCGACCCTGGATTAATTAAGGAACTAAGCCGACAAGAAAAAGAATGAATGAATAAATGAATGGTCAGTCAGTCAGTCGAGAGCGGCTTCTGGTGGATTGACGTGAGAAGAGCAGACTCAAATGGCTCTCGTTAGAGAAATTTGACAGCGTACATAGTAACCTCTGATGGATTCGCGAAAACAAAATCTGCAAAAAATTTAAATAAAAAAAACTCCTAAGACGTATTTGGCGCTACCCAGAAATGTATATCGGGGTATGTTTTCAGAATGAGCCTGTGTTGTAGCTTTCACTTGCACTGAATACGCAGTGTACAGTATTACGCAGTTCTTTTGGGGGGTCTTTCGTTTTTTATTATAACATTTTTTAATAATTTGTTAATTTGCCACACAGTTTACTGAAGTATTATTTTTTATGTAAATAAACAATTCCTGTTGTATTTATCTGTTCTAAAAAATACAGAATTTGTAAAATTTCAAATGTGTTGTATTTTGCTTAGATTATTATTTTTTTATTAACAACACAGTGTACTAAATTACTGTTGCATGTGATGAATTGTAATGACGGGAAAGTGACACTGACAGCAGGGCTGTGGATCCAAACGCAGATTTATTAGCGAGGTCAGGCAGTGCACAAGTAGTGGTCAACACAGGTGTAAACAGATGTTTACAGCCAATCCAGAATCGTAGTCAATGGGCAGGCAGATGGTCAGAGGCAGGCAGCAGACAGGAATATACAAATAAACAAGGCAAGAATCAAAACACGGCAAAGGCAAGACAAAGGAATGTCACTTTAACAGAAAACAAGACTCAGCCATGACTGCGTGATAGTGTGCTGACTTATAGTCCAGGTAATCAGTTCATGAGCAGCATCAGCTGTGGGAGTGTAATCAAATGGTGACTTGGAGCAGGTGTTTGTGTTTGTTGCATGACTAGATCTGTAGTCCATTTACCAGCAGATTTGTAGTTCATGAGATGTGTGTGTTTCCTGCACAGGCTGGATCACTGGTGATCGAGACATGAATGTTGAATTGTAAAATTCATTATTTATTCATTTTAGTTTGTTTTAGGGATTTCGCAGCTGTGGCATTGAAAAAGTCGTTCAAAATTTGTGATGTTTAAATCAGCTGAGCTACACCAAGATTGAATAATTTACAGTGCAGCAATTGCCCTGTAGCTATATATACAGTATATATATTCATTTTTAATTCCGCTTAGTACCTTTATTCATCAGGGGTTGCCACAGCGGAATGAAAATGTTTTACAGTGGATGCCCTTCCAGCTGCAGCCCAGTACTGGAATACACACAATACACACTCATTCACACATATACACTACGGGAAATTAGTTTATTCAAGTCACCTATACCGCATGTCTTTGGACTGTGGAGGAAACTGGAGCACCTAGAGGAAACCCACGCAAACACAGCGAGAGAACATGCAAACTCCACACAGAAATTCCAACTGACCCAGCCGACCTTCTTGCTGTGAGGTGACAGTTCTTCCCACTGAGCCACCGTGTCGCCATAGTTGATTTAGAAGTAGATTTAGAGGTTTCATCCTACATATTTGTCAGACTAAATTCAATATGTCTTCAATCTCCTCCAGATTTTACTCTCGCTGAAACATTGCTTTTATATTGAACCTGTCAATCAAACACTCCCTTCATATCAAACTGCACAACAAATGTATATCGTTTTATATTATTGATGAAATGTTTTTATATTTTTTTGTTTCCATTTATGACAACAGCATTTCCACAGTCTCACAAATGCAACACCTCAACCCCTAAACAACATTTCTTCTTCATATCGCTTTACTCTTGCCTGTTTCAGTCCAAATGCATATTCTTGTGGATGTGTGCAGTTATAATAGTCCTCTGTGCCCTCACCTTCCCAGAAACTTCAACCTTAAGAAAGATCAGTTGTGCTCCTCCGTTCAGCCCATAACTCAGCACACATGCCAGGACTGGCAAGGGCAGAGCAGGCCGGCGGCTCCAGCTGCGACTGGAAATTGAATTTAGCCGACAGTCATGCTAGCACGTCATCATCTGCCATAGTAAACACTGCTCGGGGTTTCTGCTTTACAACATCTCTGTTAGAATATCCAGCAATGGACACAATGTTTTGCCTTTATGCAGTACTGTAGATGACAGAACTGTCAGTTGATAAAAACAATCTGCTTGTAATTATAGATCTACTGTAAGCTATGGTTTAAGATGATACAATATATATAACAAACTTTTGTACATACATATATCGGCACTGGTGGGAGGCGTGCATTGGCTCACGGCTGCAAGCCGAGTGCCTTAGTGCCCCCCACCAGTGCAGATATTTAGGCATATCACAAAGCTTCGAGTGATATTGCTTTTTTTTTAAAACAGTTCAACTGCATAATCAGGTATGTAAAAAATAAATTAAACACGAGAGTCTCGAAAACCCTTGTGTATGAGGAACTGCTTTTTTCCACCATTTATTCACATCTGCAGCTGACGGTCAGAACAGCAGCAACTATTGCTACTTCACAAATGTCACTTTTGAACTAGTATTTGAATGATTCTCTAGCGTAATATCTAAAGTGGTGACAAAACAGGTAATTGTTGCCCACATTTCAAAATTATAAGGCTGATTGACATGAAATGCCATCAATCTAACATTACAGAGATTTTCCAGTATTTCTCTGTTGCAATTGGCATTTCACAATAATTAACCCTGAAAAAGCCAGATCACAGCAAAATACAAGAGGAGATATTGACTCAGAATGTCCCATACCTGATTTATAATGATTTGATCAGCTGTAGTTGATTAATTTAGATTTTTTCCTCCGAGGACTTATGCGGTTTCTGGCGCCATCGTGTGGTGGAATGAGAACCGTCACTTTCTTTGGTCTGCTCAGACAGGCTGATGGCGGCCGATTGCACTGAATCCGATGCTCCGAAATTATAAATATTTTAAAATAGCCACTATCCTCATAATTAATGTGCATAGTTGCAATCTAAACAGCTACATTCTCGACTAGAAAAGCCTCAAACGTACATTATGTTGTCCAACAGCTGCAATATTTGTCAAACTGTAGTGTCCTCTGCTTGTCACTATTTGTGGGCGGAATAATACAGAAGGGTGAAAGATGAAGAGGCTGTAGGTGTGCTGTTATTTGCAGTATATCGCTTGACTATCAGCCAATCAGATTCATATACATACATACATACATACATACATACATACATACACAAAGTCAAAATTATTAACCCTCTGAAATTTGTGTTCCTTTTTTTAATATTAACCAAGTGATCTTTAACAGACCGAGAAAATTTTCACAGTATTTCTTATATTTTTTGTTCTTCTGGAGAAGCTTTATTTATTTATTTATTTATTTATTTATTTATTTATTTATTTATTTATGCTGGGATAAAAATCAATATTATTATCCCCCTTAACATTTTTAAGAACAAAGTATTTTGCCTATTTATTCTTACTTGTCTAGTTCACATAATAACCTGGAGTCTTTATATAGTGCGTTTTTAACTGAATACTTGTATTAGTTATTATTATTAATTAGTTAGTTAGTTAGTTAGTTTGTGAGTTAGTTAGTTACTTAGTAAGTTAGTTAGTTTATTTAGGCTGGGATAAAAAGCAATATTATTATCCCCCTTAACAGTTTTAAGAACAAAGTAATTTGCCTATTTATCCTTACTTGTCTAGTTCACATAATAACCTGGAGTCTTTATATAGTGCGTTTTTAACTGAATACTTTATTTTATTTTATTTTATTTTATTTATGTTTGTGAATTATTTTCTTTTATTTTTTTTATTAGTTTTTATCTATTTATTAATTGACAATAATGTACTGTAAATATATTTTTAGGAGCAAGTTTTGTCTTTTTTTGATAAGATTTATAAAAGTTTATGTCAGCAAACTAACTACTAGTCTATTGGAGCTGACCTGTAATTTAAAAACAGTAAACTTGTATAAATGTTTTTTTTAAACTCATCTGAAGTTTAGGATTTAAAAAAAATCCCATTGCTTAATTAAAAAAAGTATATTTCATTAATTTCACCGCTTTAATATTTACTTTTAATCCCATTAAAATAACTCTAAACTTAAATACCCCTCTTCGTAGACTCTCCACCATCAAAAATATGGTTGAAAGTGTATAGTGGAGAGGTTTCCTTTGTTTACTACTGATCCAGTCCGCCAATATACCAACTCAATCGACCAACATATCTTAATCCCAGCTGTAAATACACCCTCAGATACCAAACCAGTTGTACTTATCCACGTGCATTGATTCAGATAATGATTTTATGTTTCACAGTTACTCGAGAGCGATAGTATTGCTTTTAAACGCCTCTGTTTGTTCAACAACAGCAAGCACAATGTGACTCTGTATTGGTGCCACGTTGAAACAGCAAAGTCGCATTGAGCTGCTGATGTCTACAGAATAAAAGAAGAAGCTTGGTTAGTAGCGTTGCTCCATGTGGTTAGCTACTTTACACTTGAATGAAGTGATTGGAACAAATAATTATTTGGGCATACATCTGTTGTCGGCGCTAAACCTAAATTAAATTTCTGACTCAAGTTGAGCGATACACAAGGACTTTATTAGCGAACGCTCTGATAAATGGCACTGTGCAAAATGTCAGCGCGTCGCATTCACAGAAGCAAGGTAAATTTGCGAAAGCCGCCACTGTTTATCTGTCTCTGAAACTGAGGGATACTTATCCTCTTCAGTGTATCAGATCATGCAGAAAGCTGTTATCATTCATAGGAGCTCCAGCATTTTTGTTGCAGATGGTGCTTTGCTGAATGCCAGTTATTTTTGTGTATTTTTTTAAGCATGAGTCAGAGTCTAGACGCCACACAACCTCTCAGTTCCTGGCATAAATGACATTTCAATGGGTCAATTTTGGCAGGAAAGCACTACTAAGGAATTCAGGGCTCAAGTTTGAATCGCTTTACACTTGTAATGACGTTTTTAATACATGCTTTTCTGCTTGAAAGTAGGCGTTTGAGATCTATTTTCTGGATTTTGAACCCTCCCGTGTTATTTTCAGGCCTGTTTTTGATGATAACATAAGATTGAATCAACTTAAAGCGATAGTTCACCCTCAAATTTAAATTAAAACATCGTTTACTCACCCTCATGTGGGTTTATTCTTTATTATGTTAACAGAAAAGAAGATATTTTAAAGAATGCTGGTTGCTGGGATAAATCGACATCTGTAGTACAAAAAAAAAGTATGGAGGTCAATGAGTAACAGGAACCAGCATGTTTCAAAATATCTTCTTTTGTGTTGCAAAAATTTAGCTTTGTTTTCAGAAATATTCAAAATAAAGTGAGTTTTTCCTTAATAATCTGCCAATGGGCAGCCATATAAACTTGTTTTCACCTTGAAATGATACTATTTTGCTCAGATTAGTTTGCTTGTTTTAAGGAAAAACTCACTTAATTTTGACTCATTATTTCTGAAAACAAGACAATATTTTTGGTCATCTAGAAAATACTTCTTGATTTAAGAATTTTTAGATATTAAGACTTGAAACAAAACAGAAACTTTAAATACGATTTTTTTTTGAAGTGTTAGGGTTTTGTAGTGTCTGTCCAACGAGACAGAGAGAAATGCCCACCACAGCTTATCAACAATTTTGAAGTAGTCAGAGTGCAGAGTATAAGTGTGAGCCAAATGCAGGAGTGCATTAAATCAGTGCAGTTTAACTCCTGCATATGCTATATTCTTAACCATGACACACATTCAGTATTAATCCACACAGTGGCAAAAGCTGAACTATTTTGTAAGTTGAGCATCACACACGTCTAGAAACAGCTGATGGTGGCCAAAGCAATAAAAAACGGCAGTAGATTGTGAGCTCACAAACACATTTTAATCTGTAAAACAAAGTAGCACGCGTCACGTTTTCAACGTGGTTTTAGTCGCAATATGAGAATACGAAGACTTAACCAGATACAATACAAGAGGTTACAAGTAACCAAACACAATTAAATACACAATTTGTAAGCTAGAGAAAACAAGGAGGCAACCATTTTAATCACACTTACTAACTCTTGTGAAATGGAGGAAGAAACTGGTCCATGAACTGTGTACTGTAAAGCTTCTGTCAAGCTCTGACAAAGTCCCATACATCAATAGTCTTTTTTGATCCTTCCTTTTAACAAACGGCCGACGAATCCCCTGTTGTGAGCATGTAGATTGCTGAAGCACTCGTCAGAAAAATGACAGGAACACAGCACAAGGCTGGGGCTGTAATGCTGAGGTAAACTTGAAATGCAAAAATAAACTTCAACCACTGACTATTCACAGTCTCATCTCTGGGTAGGGAAAATAACTCGAACTTTCCCTCACACTTCAGAACAAAGCATCTATGCGACATGATTCAACTGCGATCTGCTACAATGTTTGTCTTCCTCTTTTTAAAATTATTTTTAAAGGGCACATACATGACCCCTTTTTTAATATTTAATATAAGTCTTTTGTGTCAGCAGAACTTGTCTGTAAAGTTTCAGCTCAAAATACCCATCAGATTATTAATTATAGCTGCCTAAAGTCGTTCCGTTACAGCTCTAAACAAATTTTTGCTATTTTTTGCACTGGCCCTTTAAGAATAATCCTCCCCGCCCACCGTTCCCGTCAGCGTGCCTCAATCTTCGCCCTCGGCTGTGTCAGACAGACCTACGCTACAGGAACAGATGTGAAAGAAGCAGATCTCACTACGTTTGAGAAATACTACAGTAAGAACTTTACCAAAGACTGTTTAATGTGTTTGTTAAGAAGTTGCAACGATGAGTCACAGTTACAGAGTTCGTTCACGCACGTACGCGCGCGCGCACACACACAGACAGCGCGCGCGTTGAGCTTTGCACTGCTTTCGCAAGCAAATGTAAAAGGATACGGGTTAACTGCTGTATGGATATCTGTTATGTTAATGTACACAATAAACCTGATTTAATGTCAACAAACCGAGACTAAAGCGTCTTTTTTGCTGACACACGGCTGTGGTGATGAAGTAAAGCTGAAGTGAATGGCTGTAGTTCATTACAAACATGCACTGTTTTAAACACGTGTTAAACCTGTGAAACTCACTCTTGATCACATTCGATGGTGATTTATGACCTTCACGAACTGAACAGACCTTTTATTCCCGGTTGTTTTGCGCACGTACTGTCTTGTTGATATGATTATACACGTTATTACGGAGACATGTTAATACGCAGCTGTCAATCAAATCGGTGGGCGGGGGGACCGCACTCCTACGTCAAGTTGCGGTCGATCTCAAAACTGCTCCAATTGGTCAACCGTTTTTATGCTGTTAAATTGAAAAAAAAAGGACTGGGTGTGTTTATATCAGCCCTAAATGACCGTCTATACACTATAACTACACATATGACTGTCCAAACAGCTTAAAAAGTAGATTTTTCATCAAAGGTGCCCTTTAAAGCTTTATTTTTGGCCTTTTTAGCTTTATTAGACAGGACAGCAAGAAAACAGACAGGAAGCGAGAGAGAGGAGGATAATGTCCTCGAACCGGGATTCAAACTCAGGACGCCCTGGCATGCTACTGCACCAAATGTCGGCGCGCTAACCACTAGGTTATTGTGCCGCTCTTTTTTTATTTCGACAGTATTTGTGGCCGGGCCGGGGGTTACAATATTCCCGGGTCCGCGAGCACAACAAATAGGTGGGGCTTGAATTCCATATCAACGTCGTGCCAGCATGGCTCGTTATTGTGGCGATTCATTCGAATCACTATAAGTCGACTCTTTTATAGATGAATCAATAGATTTAATCAGCGCACTTTCAGATTTAAGCCTTACCTGGATATTTGACTTCACTCAGAGCTGCGTTACACACTGCATAGAAGGTCATTTTCAAAAACCCATAATAGCGGCTCTTTAAACTTACTAACTAACTAGCGTTGGATCACATTGAAGCAACTAAATGAAAACTAAATCAAAAACTTTGTATCAGAAAGTGACAAACATACTCTCTCTCCTGTATCTAGAAGCTTAGACTACTTGGATTAGTCATTACGCATGCAGAAATTGTGATATCATTAGAAAGCCGCATTTCTTAATGAGGGCAGGGTAATCACAGTCTACTGGGCTTTCGCGTATCAAGAGTTCAATTACTATTCTAATTTACCATCTTGCCTAATAATGTTTTCCATGTGATGCGCAATTAACAAAATCCTATAAACAGCTTGTGTGGTAATCAGTCAGTGAAGTGGTATGAAACAATGCGATGAGTGAAAGACATTTCCCTATTTAGCTGACTGATTCCTTCTGCAGATAGTCGAATGTTGTCGTCGACTATTTTAATTGCGAGCCCCTTCAGAAGCCTCTGGGTTTATGTACTCCTCTGTGGATTTTGTCATCTGTGTATTTGTCACTGTTGTTGTTGTGTGAGCTTCAGTTTGTACCTGTGTTGGGGCTTATGTGTCCTGGTGCAGGTATATTTGTGTGTCCCTTGTCCCTGGGGTCTGCTGTAGCAGATGGTGATTGAGTTAGTTTGCCTTTCACGTTTGCCATGTTTTTTTTCCAAGACATACTGTACAGCGCTGTGCAAAAGTCTTAGACCCCTTGTTACATTTGTTGTTTTAGTGTGGCTATATGACATTATATATTACTTCTCATTACATATGACAGAAAGAGTTAGGGAAAGATGGAGGAATGAATAAAAAATACTGGAGTTGCTGTCTTAATCTGCATTTCTCCCAGAGCTGTTGTCAATATTGCCTGAATTTATGGGATTGTGAATGCTGAAAAGTACAAACAGATTTGAATTCGTCATGTAATTCCCACTTGAAAGCACCTTAATTTGTAATGGTTTAATTTTGGAGCATGATAACAATCCCAAACACACTGCTAATGTGATGAAATCATAATTAGAGAGAAAAAGAAAGACAGGTATGAAATAGCCTGCACGTAGTCCAGACCTAAATATTATATACATTATGTATAGGCAATATTATAAGCAGTATGAGATTCACCTGGGGAGAAAAAGATAGATAGAACATGCTAAATCTAAGAAAGATCTCTTAGAAAAAGGTGCTTAATATTAAAAAGCACATCATTTCAGTAAAGAATGCTTGATACTAAAGAGGTCATATTAAACACACTTTTGATGCTAGTATTTTGATTACAAAAGTAATTTTGTTGTAAATAGTGTTCATATTTCCCATATTTTCATTCATTCATTCATTTTCTTTTCGGCTCAGTCCCTTTATTAATCTGGGGTCGCCACAGCGAATGTACTGACAACTAATCCAGCATATGTTTTATGCAGTGGCCCTTCCAGCTGCAACCCATTACTGGAAAACATCCACACACACTCACTCACCAACATACACATACACTATGGACAATTTAGCCTACCCAATTCATTTATACCAAATGTCTTTGTATATATATATATAAAAATATATAAAAAAATTTAAATATTTATATTTATCAGAATATATCAGGTATCTGCCTCCAAATCTTAAGAGTTATCGGTTATCGATATTGGCCAAATAATCCATATCGGTGCATCCCTATCTTTGACACTGGCTTTGTGTGTCCTCTGCTTTAAAGCTGTATTAATTAGCTTATACTGTATATATTTTTGTGATCAACATTTTATTGTCTTTAACAAGATAAGAGACATTCAAACAAACAAACAGGAGAGGGGGAGCAACAGACATATTAACAATTTTCAATCTAAAAGAGAGAAAAAAAATGTTTTACATGGTCATTTCTTTATATAGTCTAAAATGTTGGAAGAAAAACATTGCCATGCATCAATGGTACTAGGTCTGGCCATATTAATTTTTGCTATTGTAGCTTCACAAGACACTATTTTAAGGAGGCTATGAATCCAAAATGTTTTTGCACACATGTGCGGAGTAAACCAATTTTGTATGATTGCCTTCTTCGCAGCTGTAAAACCAGCAAACAACATTCTCTTCTTCAGTGTACTTATATAGAAATTAATTTGTCCTATCCTCACGTGCAGCTGCTTGAACAGAATCGACCCGGTCACGTGTCTGTTTGGCCGCGATAGTTAGCTTTTCAACTTCTGTTTTTAGTTCTTTTACAGAATCATTTGTTGTTTGTATGTCTAAATGTAGATCACATCTTACAGTCGACGCCACTACTGAATCGAGAGAACTTTGCTGTTCCGTGAGCGCTAGCTTGATGCCGTTAGCAATAGCAATGTCGAGATCCTCTCTGAAGATGGTGGAATCTTTGAATTTCTTCTTACTTGGTGATTGTTCACTCTCTCTTTTCCGGCTGTCTTTAACCGCTGTCATACTCATGGTGGGCTAAATAAAGAGTGGTTCAAGATTTGACAGGATATATACAATTTCTAGCAAAATGAGCGGAGCGAGAGACTATGCGTGCATTGCTGCCGAAGGGTCACGTCATCTCCCTATACTGTATATTCTTAAAGTGATAGTTCACCAGTAAAATAAAACTTCCCCACCGTTTACTGATGATGCTCAAGTGGTTCTAAACGTTTCTGAATTTAGTTCTTTTGTTGAACACAGAATAATATACTCAGACTAATTCTTCAGTACACATGTAAATCAAAAACAAAAAATCTTGATGCTTTATTTTTTTTTATTGAATCAAATGAGCTTTTCTAGTCATCTAACCCACATCTCACAAAAAAGTATTAAGTTAAACTTTGTATAACTTAAAAAAAGTTAACTTATTAAAATATGATTAACTTATTAAAATAACACAACATAAAAACATTTATAGTTAGACTTTTTGTCATTTTTTTTTTACAGCATACATTTTCTTTCGTGTTCAACAGAAGAAAAAAAACTCAGGTTTGGAACATGTGGAGATCATTTTGGGGTGAACCATCATTAGGGTTCCAGAGGGGCCCAAATAATTAGCCTGCAGTTTAAAAGCCAAGAGCAAGGTTCGGTTTTCTTTGGCAATCTCTGGCTATGCACCCTGAAGCACTGGCCCTGTTTTTTTCTCAGTGAATTAGGTAGTTCGATTCTAATTTGGCATATCTGACCTAATGTGAAGCACTTTGGTATCTTCTTGCACATATAAAGCCATCACTAATAGCACTATCAATATTTTACATGGTGATCTTTGAGTGAGCAAACATTATGAAGCTAATTGGACCGTGCATTACCTCCTCTCCCGCTAATACAAAGCCAGTGGAGACTTTTGCAGATATTCAGGCAGAAAAATCATCACCCTGACCACATCCAAAACACTGCATTACCGTAAATTACTTTAATTCGGTTAATGGTCTTTTGCATATTCTCTTGGCAAATTAAAATCATGCATTCAACATTTTGTCCCCCCACGAATGCTCTAAGCAATCATTCAGCATGCAGTTTTTCAAGGGTTATTTTGCAGAGGCATATAATGATTTTGTTTTCCCACAAACTCTTATTTATGGCTCTTCAGCCCGCTGGTGACCAGGTTTGTTTTGCTGTCCATCAATGCGGTTCTGGCAACTCTCTCCACTTCCCTGTTCTCTGAGCATCTGTCAGATGGCTCTTCATACTAGCTTCTAGTCTCCTCGTGCACATCAACCTCGTGTTTTATTCATTAACCATTCTCACCCACATGGAAATAATTCACAATTAAACCCTGTCGCTGTCTTTGCCACACTTTTCTTAATACCTTGTGAAAGATATAGAAAAGCTGATTCCTTCTGTTTACTATGCAATCATATCTGCAATTATAGATACTCGTCAAACTGAAAGACATCAAATATTAATGCCAAGTGACTGGAGAGAAAAAACAGGTTTGAGAGTGAAAAAAGAAATGAGTAATGTTAATCAAACTCCCCATGTACAGTTGAAGTCAAAATGATTAGCTCCCCCGTGCTTATTTTATTTCAATTATTTCCCGAATAATGTTTAACAGCTAGGAATTTCTCACAGTATTTCCTGTAATATTTTTTTCTTGTGGAGAAAGTCTTATTGGTTTTATTTTGGCTAGAATAAAAGCAGCTTTTAATAAATTAAAAAAAGTAAGGTCAATATTATCAGCCCCCTTAAGCAATTATTTTTTCGATTGAACAAGTCATCTTTAGGGCGCACTCACACTATGCTATCCGAACCGTACCCAGGCCCGTTTCCCAGATCGTTTGAGAAGTGTGAGTGCTCTGAATCAGGCTCTGGCCTGGTTCAGTTGGCCAGCCCTGGCCCGGTTGGAAGAGGTGTGCCAGAGCGTGGTTCACTTGGGATTGTAGTGTGAGAGGAAAGCGCGCCTGAACCTGAAACTGAAGATGAGACGTGCCTTTGTTTCATATGGAATTATTAATCACTCTTACTGTTCAATGAACGTAAACTGTTGTAGATTATTAAAGACCCAAACCCCTCACTGCACGACAGCTGCACCTTCAGCAAACCTCCTACCTCCTGCAGCACAAGGTCTTTATGATTGTTTATGAGCGAAATACTTGACTACATGCCACTGTATATCAAACGAAATTTTGATTTGCCTAGTTACCCTAACTTGCCTAATTAACCTAGTTAAGCCTTTAAATTGTACTTTAAGCTGAATAAGAGTATCTTGAATAATATGAGGTAAAATATTATGTACTGTCATCATGACAAAAATAAAAGAAATCAATTATTAGAAATGAGAAATGTGATAAAAAAGTCAACTGTAAATGATCTGCTGGTAGGATAAAACGCAGTATGGCATAACTCATCGTGCTTTCCAGCGCCCCACGACCCCAATCCTCTCGTGCGCCCTGAAGGCACAGGAGTGAGCTGAAAAAAATCATTTATAGTTTAATTTCGCACTAAAACACATGCCTCAACCGCAACAATGCGCGGTGCCGTCCCCACCCGGGGGTGGATGGATGGCTTTTTCAGCACATTCTCATGAGGACAGGGCCACCCCGAGGCTCCATTTCTCACCCGGCATCACCCTCGTAATTATCTCCATCGCAGCAGGGTTACAAACCCTTCTGTCCCCCAGGCCAACGCTGCACATTGGCTCTCACAGACTCATAACTTATGAAACACACAGTAGGAGGTGTGACTTTAGAGAAACAGAATGAAAAAATGAACAAATTGAGTCTGTCAGATATTCGAAACCTGCTAAGATTGCTTAGCTTAAGGATTTACAATAGGTTGACCGATTGCTTGAAAGATTCTGATTTAAACATGCCTACAACTTAAAGAAACACTCATTTTTTGGAAATAGGCTTATTTTAAAAGTCACATAGAGTTTAGCAGTTGAGGTTTACCATTTTTAAAACCATTCAGCTCATCTTCGGATCTAACGGAAGCACTTTTAGCTTAGCTTAGCATAGATAATTGATTCAGATTAGACCATTAGCATCTAAAATAAAAATAATTTGATTGTTTTCCTATTATGAGCAAGACTCTTCTGTAGTTACACTGTATGACTGATGGAAAATGAAAAGTTGCTATATAGTTGATATAGCTAGGAACTACACTCTCTTTCCAGCGTGATAATCAAGGAACTTTCCTATTGTATACAGAAGTGATGTAACCTACAGAAGAGTTGCACTTTAAATAGAAAATACAACATTGTGTCACTGTTTTGAAATGTCTTTATTGTGTTTATTATACTTTTTGTTACATTTTTAAATCAAGCTAAAAGGCATCTTAGAAATAAGAAATTAAACTATTCGTTTATTTTCTTGTCGGCTTAGTCCCTTTATTAATCTGGAGTCGCCACAGCAGAATGAACCGCCAACTTATCCATCATATGATTTATGCAGCGGATGCCATTCCAGCTGCAACCCATCTCTGGCATACATCCATACACACTCTTTCACACACAAACACTACAGACAATTTAGCATACCCAATTCACCTGTACTGCATGTCTTTGGAAAACCGGAGCACCCGGGGGAAACCCATATGACCACGGGGAGAACATGCAAACTCCACACAGAAATGCCAACTGACTCAGCCGAGGCTCGAACCAGCGACCTTCTTGCTGTGAGGCAATCGTGCTACCCACTACACCACCGTGAATATTTAGTCATGGCAGCATATGTTTTTACTTCTTTGTAACTTATTAAACTAAGTTAATCATGTTCTAACCTAATTTTATAAGTTATGCAAGCTATTTTAAGTCAGTTTAACATAATATAAGTTCAATTTGATTCAGCTCAAATTTAAGGCAACCAGGGTTTTTTTTTTACAGTGTATGGATTTAAGGTAGTGTTGAATCAAGTAATTAAATTACTTATTGAGTTATTTTATTTACTTTTTAGACAAAGTAATTACAAAATGATGTAATTAATGACTTTTTGAAGTAATTTACCTAGCACTGCTTTGAAATTTTTGGCAGATTTTACAGAAAAACTGTATAGCTTACAATAGGCACAAGTCTGCTTTTTGACTTTCAGATTATTATTATTATTATTCCCCTCATCTAAAGAATATCCAGCCTGATATCGTGAGGAACAATAAGTATTTTATTAAGTATTTTATGCTTTGTCAGTGTAGTGATAAATTCAGTCATACGAAAATGTATGATTTTAAAAAGAAGGCGCGGCACCCAATCCCGCCCCCTAAACCCAACCGTCATTGAAGGATAATCAAGTCGTACTAAAACGAGAGAGATCGTACGAATTCATACGAATTAGCCACTCAATCAAAAAGTTACAAATTGCCATTTTGTCGCAATATCAGACATTGTCAAAACTAATGTTAATTTTTTTAAACAGTTAGTCTTTTAGTTTACCATTATTTTCAACTAGAGTTTCAAATAGTGACATAGGTGACATCCAATTCCGATTTTGTTGGTCATTTGTGACACAGTTTTGATCTGATCTTTGACCATGTAAACACTAAAAAAAACCTGCATACATTGGGATATTCAGATATCGGTTTCAGGCCTCCTTCATATGTGGAAATCAATCAGATATAAATCGGATGTGTGACAATGCGACTATCATGTAAAGAGGAAGATCGGATTTATAGAGGCATTCTGCTTTGTACGTCATTAAACTTGTGACAATGTGGTACTTTTCTGCTGTTTAATAACGTAGAAGGAAGAGCATGTGTGAGACGCAGACACAGTAAACAACAACATAGGAAACATGGAGGAGGAAAGTGGTCAGTGGCCGAAGGCAGAAGTTACCTGTCTTCATGCCCTGTGGGGAGATGAGTCAGCGGAGGCAAACCATAGGCAAAAGCTGCAATGATGTGCTGCCCTTTCCTTCCTCCTTCGCCTCTAAATCATTTTAATGTTGGGCGAACTTTAAGTATTTCGCAGAGCTAAAAGCAAGACAACTTCTTCCATCATGGCTAGTGTGACCTTTACGCATGCGCGGCATCGTAAACTCTATGGCAAGTGTAAACACATAAATCAGATATGGGTCACGATTAAAAGAACATGTAAACAAACAGGCAAAAACATCAGATATATGCAACGAATCGGAATTGAGCATCAAGACCTGACAGTGTAAACCGGGCCAAAGTTAAATCAATTAATCAGTCAATCAATCAATCAATCAATCAATCAATTAATTAATCAATTAATCAATCAGTCAGTCAGTCAGTCAGTCAGTCAGTCAGTCAGTCAATAAAAAAATATATTTCATTGAAAATGGATGGGTTTATTGCGTTGGATATGCCTCAGTTTATATATAATTATGTATTGATTTGGAGTGGACAGTGTTTTCGTTTATTAATTTTAAATATTTTCATTATTGTTGTCTTTTAGGGTACAGCTGCAAGTCGAGTTCACTATAAAGCGGATCTGGAGCAGTTTCCTTACAGCACTAGTATCTTTGACGTGGAGGAAAACTCTGGAAACATTTTCACCAGGGTCAATCTGAACGAGGAGCCCAACACTAAATTCAGCGTAAGTGCACAACAGTCTTTTATTGATACAAGGCTTGTCAACTAGCAACCTGCAGGCCATAACTGGGCCGTCAGTCATTTTTATGTGTCCTACAGACAGATACAGATGAAAACACTACACTGCCTCAGACACGAGGGCACTTGCAAAGCAAATCTCAGTGGTCAATAATGGTCTAAAAAATTAAGATAGGTTTTTATTTTAATTTTAAAAAAATTGTACTTTGATAAAATGCTATGTTGATTAAAAAAACAGATGTGTGACTACACTTGGCTCAATTTGCTTCAAGATACATTCAGAGCCATAAAACAACACTTCTGATTGATCTGGAGCTTTATTACAAATTTAAGAAAGAAATATTTTGCATTAAACTCATTATTCAGATTCTGTATGCCATTGGATGATGTGTTTAATGATGTTTTTTTTTCCAAGAATTAATCAAATTTAAAAAGAATTATAAAAATATTTACTTTTGTGGTGCTTGTGAGGATTTTTTGTTTCGTTTTGTTTTTACTTGTTTGCTTGCTTGTTCATTTATTGATTTATGTATTTACACAGTAGGAGTCAAACTACCAGGCAATATGTCGTATATGGAATCAAAATATCTTCAAGTAGAATATACTGTATATATAAAAAACTGGTCAGCTTTATGATTTAATATTTAGAGTTTTGTGTTTTTGTTTTATTCAATATAGTACTGATGACGTTTCTTTCAAATTTCAAACAAAGTTGTTGTAGTTTTTTTTGCATAATATAACAATTACACCATGTTTTTAGACATATCTGTATTTATTTTTAGACAACGCTATAGCTTTTTTTTTACTTCATAAAGTTAAGAAATCAATATTTAGTTGAATAATCCTGATTATTCAAGCACAACAAATCAAAACATTTGTTATTCTGATCAGCTGTGAAAACATTTCTGTAATTGACAACTTTTGTTTTTAAAGAAAACAGTTTAAACCAAATATTAAAGTTTTACTTGAATCCATATAATCCAGAAATGTAGAATTGACAAGGTGTCTCTTGTTTAAGTCAAAATTATTATTATTATTATTATTATTATTATTTATTTATTTATTTATTTTTATTTGTTTATTTGTTTATTTGTTTTTAATTGTTATTTATATTTATTTTTAGTATTTTTAAAATATTTCTCAAATTATGTTTAATAGAGCAAGGTTTTTCACAGTATTTCCTTTATTTTTTCTTCCTGAGAAATCTTATTTGTTTTATTTTGGCTAGAATAAAAACATTTTGATTTGAATCCCATTTTAAGGTCAATATTATTAGCCCCCTTAAGCAATATTCCTTTTCGACTGTCTACAGAACAACCCATCATCATGAAACAACTTGTCTAATTACCCTAACCTGCCTAATTAACCTAGCGAAGCCTTTAAATTATACTTTAAGCTGAATACTAGCATCTTCAAAATATCTAGTCATTATAGCAAAGACAAAAGAAAGAAATCAGTTATTCGAAATGAGTTCCTAAAGCTATTATGTATAGAAATGTGCATATCTTTTGTTGAACAGAAATTGGGGAAAATAATATACAGGGAGCTAATAATTCAGTAGGACTTCAATTGGATATACAATATTATAACTAGGCCCACATGGAATCTGTGCACAGAAATCTGCAGATTTTTAGCCCTTTATTGAGTTTATGTATTTACTTTTGATAAATGTCTGTAAAATTATATTTATTCAATGAATATATTTATTTATATTATTTCATTAATAATATAATGAAATAATAATAGTAATATTAAAATGTTCATATGGTTTATGTACAATACAGATTGTAAATTACTATTTTCTGTCTTTTAGTAGATATATTATATGAGAGACTTGCTTTGTTTACCAAATAAGTTGATCTAATTAGATTTGCATTGTAAGCAGTAAATAAAAGTTAAAAAGGCATTTTTTTTTATTTCATATTTTAAGTTTTTAGTTATGATACTCCTAAAATTATTCCGCGTAAATCCACAGATTTTTTCAAAATTCTCCTCAGAAATAGCAAAAAATGGCAGCAGATTCTGTCGGGGCCTAATTAAAACATAATATATAGCATATTTAATGTGGACACTAATGCAATTTTGTTTCTGTGTAAATATGCTTTTAGTTTTTCTCCCCTGACATCGATTTTCACCTGTTCCCAAACAGATGGCAGTTATTGCCTATGATGAAGGGGAGCCCATGAAGTTCAATAAGTCTCTAGTGGAGATCACTGTCCTGCAGCCATCCATCATTCCTGTGTTCACACAAGAGGAGTACAGGTGAGCAAACCCTTTAAAAAACATGGCAGAATATCGATCAGAAGCTGTGGTACATATCAAAACCTCATCAGTGGGACCTTTCACACTGTCACTTGAGAGTAGCTTTAAAGCCTTGATATCTGGAATATTTGGTAAAAGTGAACAGCAATACAACAAATAAAAAAGTGTGTGTGGATTTGATGGACATTTGTTGTTGAAAAGTGATTCATTTATCCATTCATTCATTCGTTCATTCATTGAAACACAATGGTCAACTGAGTTTAATAGATGAACTATTTTAATATGGCATGGTTGCTGGTGCCAGACCAGCTGGTCTGAGTATTTCAGAAACTGCTGATTTACTAGGATTTTCACGCACAATCATATCTAGGGTGCGAAAAAGAGGAAATATCTAGTGAGCGGCAGTTCTGTGGGTGCAAATGCCTTGTTGATGCCAGAGGTCAGAGGAGAATGGCCAGACAGGTTCCAGCTGATAGAAAGGCAACAGTAACTTAAATAACCACAACTGAGGTCTGCAGAAGAGCATCTCCAGTGCACAACATGTCGAACCCTGGGATGGATGGGCTACAGCAGCAGATAACCACTCTGGGTGGCTCTCCTGTCAGCTAAGAACAGGAAAATGAGGCTACATTTCGCACAGGCTCACCAAAATTGGACAATAGAAGATTGGAAAAAGTTGCCTGGTTTGATGAGTCTCGATTTGTGCTGTGACATTCAGATGGTAGGGTCAGAATTTGGCAACAACATCAAACCATGGATCCATCCTTCATTGTATCAGCGATTCAGGCTGGTGGTAGTGGTGGAATGGTGTGGGGGATATTTTGTTGGCACACTTTGGACCAATTGAGCATTGTGTTAACGCCACAGCCTACCTGAGTATTGTTGCTGACCATGTCCATCTCTTTATGACCACATTGAACCCATCTTCTGATGGCTACTTCCAGCAGGATAAAGCGCCATGTCATGAAGCGCGAATCATCTCAGACTGGTTTCTTGAACGTGACAATGGGTTCACAGTACTCAAATGACCTCCATAGTTACCAGATCTCAATCCAATAGAGCTCTTTTGGGATGTGGTGGAACTGAAGATTCACATCATGGATGTGCAGCCGACAAATCTGCACCAACTGCGTGATGCTATCATGTCAATATGAACCACAATCTCTGAGGAATATTTCCAGTACCTTGTTGAATCTATGCCAGGAAGGATTAAGGTAGTCTTAAAGGCAAAAATAGGTCCAACACCGTACAAGTTGGGTGTACTTAATAAAGTGGCCAGTGAGTGTGTATAAATCAAGCCCTTTTTTTTCATACACAGTAGATGGTGCACAAAAATATACACAATCTAAGTTCCATGGCAGGAACCAGTTTCAGGTAGTTGTATCCACTATAAAAAGGCCAGCGTAGATTTAATCATACTCTTTATGAATATGTATAATAGCTGCAAGGTAAAGTGTTGCAAAGGTGCGATGCACTGTTTCATACTCACTGTTGTTTCCTCAAAGGACATTTGTACACTCCATTCGAAAGCATTACGGCTGCTTTATTAAATTACATATTTAATATATTTGACACAAGGGGTAATCAGTTCAATTCGCACGACTTCCGAGGCAAATAGCACTTGCACTTGCTTGCCTAATTTGATTTAAATCTAAAAGCATTGAAGCTTATTTAGTCGAATTTTCCAGAAGAAAACAGCGCACAGTCTGTGTCAGTAGATCTGTACCGAAAGTGATTGTATTAATGGCTTTATAGTGAAGTGCTAGTTGCACGGAGGCTTTTGATGACCAGTGGGGTTAAAAATGGCTTTGATAACATCCTTATCCGTTGATTAATCAGAGCTGCAGAGACAGAGAAACATGGAGATGAAAAGACTTGGCCGAAGGTCTGAATTAATGCTGTGTCCTACAGAGCTGCAGAAAGGTCATAGTTGATAGTAGCTGTGCAGCACACTGAGAATAGCAATAGCTATCAGACACAGCTCTTGATTGCTGCCGCTGGACACATTAGCCAGGTGTCTGTTGCCCCTGTGTGGTGAACACACGGCTGGTTAGTTTGTCTGACTTCCCTGGCTTTACCGGTCTACAAAACTGCTCTGGGGGATCAACATGAGGGGTCTCGAGCCAACCCGGGTCTCTGTAATTACCTGCTCAAAGTAAAGTCTTCAGGTTGTTTACATTCAATAGTGCAAGACATTGCTTTCCATGGCAAGAGACACTGTTTCTGTTGCCAATATGACATGTTTACAAAAATGCAACTTCAAATCATGAGACTTGTTATTTGTTGATTTGATTTGATTTGATTTGATTTGATTTGATTTGATTTGATTTGATTGAATGGTTGGTTGGTTGGTTGGTTGGTTGGTTGGTTGGTTGGTTTGTTGGTTGACTGGTTTGTTGATTGAATGGTTTGGTGGGTGGGTTGGTTGGTTTGAGGATTGAATGGTTTGGTGGGTTGGTTAATTGATTGATTGAATGTTTGGTTGTCGATTTAATGGTTGGTTGATTGGTTTGTTGATTGAATGGTTGGTTGTT
>CAIGQQ010001014.1:1414495-1427592 GCA_903798035.1 Danio albolineatus
TTTATTTTATTTTTATTTGTGTTAATATGTCTTTGTCATTTACTCTTCAGTTTTTCCTTTTCATTGTCACTATTGTTGTTATTGTTGGCGATATTATTAATACTATAATTTAACAGCCTGTATATTGCTTATTGCATGTATATCTATGCACTTTGCTATATGCTGATTGTTTACGGCTTGTTTTTCTGTGTTCAAAAATACAAAAAAAACAGAAAAATTTGATTAAAAAAAAAACTCACAATCATCGCTTCTCATTCATCAAAATATGCCTTTCTGGAGCTAAAAAGGCCCAAAAGCTATTTTATGCTGCTTTAATAACTATTATTTATGTAGTACAAAAGGCAGCACATTAAATGTACTAATTACATTCACCAGAGGCCTTTTAGTGCACACACACACACATACAAATTGGTAATTAAGTAATATTACAACAATACTGACAAGAAGCAGAATTTAACAAAAACGCTCATTGCCTTTGGCTGGTTAAGTTCAGTAGGTTTAATAAGCCATTTAAAAATGATCATTAACATGGAGATCAACGAGGGTGCATTTACTTGACATAATCATTTTGAGAATTATTATTAATTTAAAATCCCTCTTTTGCATAAATGTTTTAAATTGTAACTTGTGAAGAGAAACCTGCTTTTTATTTTTATTTTTTTCAAGAGTTCACACTTAGCTGATGATTGATTATAAAGCTAGTTTGGCATGCTGTCCCGGGAGAGAGCCCTGAGCTCATAAGATCCTCGAGCCCCGGGCTCCTTCCCGTTTCCAAGGCGAGAGGAGAGTTTGAGCTCAGATAGATCTCGAGAACTCCCCTGCAGGTAGCTAATGAACAGATAGTGATTGCTATGAAAAGATAACCACTTACTAGGAGCATGTCTATGGTGCCGATTTGGATTAGTCAATTAACTTAAGTTGAATGTTTTTGGACAGTGGGAGGAAACCAGGAAACCCGGGGGAACACCACGTGAGCACGTGGAGAACGTGTAAACTCCACACAGAAATGTCAGCTGGCTTGGTAAGGACTAGAACCAGTGACGTTCTTGCTGTGAGGCAACAGTACTAACCACTGGGCCACTGTGCCACCCATCTAGAAAAGGAGGAGGAGTAGGGGAGATTCTTCAAAACGAAGATGGCTGTGATATGGAACTCAGGGTATATATAGTGGCTTAGGACTCATCTGATTGGTGAATCATAAATTGAATAATGCGGGACCAGCTGCGAGCAATCATCTGCACGTGGTCCTCTCGAAATTAGTTTATAAATAAACTTCACTTAGTAGCTATTAGTCTATAAGTGTCGCATGAGCATTTCAAAATTATTTGTAATGTGGGACAACAAATTCAGCCATTATTTAATATGCAATAAATAAAGAGGAATAAATTACCTTTTGATTTATGGAAATATCATGGATGGGACAATATTTGATCGAGATGCAATAATTTAAAAATATGTAATCTGATGGTTAAAAAAAATGAAATATTAAGAAAATAACTTTTAAAATTGTCGAACTAAAGGGCTTAGCAATGCATATTACTAATCAAAAATTAAGTTTCCATATATTTATTTTAACAAATTTGCTAAATGTCTTAATGGAACATGATCTTTATTTATTATTCAAATAATTTTTTTGGCATATAAAAAAAATAAGCATTTTGACTCATATAATTTAATGTTGGTGTTTCCTACAAATATTTAATTAATTAGTAAATTAGAAATTAATAAATAAAAAAAGTTAATTAATAATTCAATGGATGCTACATCATAATGTATTATTAACTAATGTGAACTGATCAGCTGTAATAAATGCTGTAGTATACTTTTGTTTTTTGCTATAGTAAACTGTAAACTGTGGTATGTATATCAAACACAAGTATATCAAAAAAATCCAACACAGAGAAATCCTTTTGCACGAGGAACTACTTTCTTCCGCCATTCATTCACATCTGCAGCTGACGGTCAGAACAGCAGAAACTGTTGCTAATTCACCAACATCACTTTAGAGCTAGTATTTGAATGATTCTCTTGTGTAATGTCTAAAGTGATGACATGATTTTGCTGGCATTTTAAGATTGTAAAGCTGAACGATATAAAATGCCATCAGTCTTCAGAGATTTCCCAGTATTTCTCTGTTGCAAATGGGAGACCACAATAATTAACCCTGAAAAAGCCAAAGAAAGGCAAACACTAACAGATTACTATGGTATAAATACAGCACTACAGCACACAAAAGAGAGAGATCGACTTCGAATGTCACTTACCTGTTTTATAATGATTTGATCAGCTGTAGTTTGAAATTTCCGTGTTATTTTTTCTTCCCTAAAGACTTATTATGCGGCCAATGTCGTCATCTTGTAATGAAACATCAACCGTCTTTGCTCTGCTCAGCATGACAGGCCGATGTATATAATGAATAATGAATAATCAAAATTGTCACTGTCCTTATAAATAAACAGTTGCGATCTAAACAACTACATTCTCGCCTAAAAAGCCTCAAAAGAACATTATGTTGGCCAACAGCAGCAATATTTGTCAAAGTGTAGTGAGTTTATTGATCTGCTGTCACTCTATGTGGGCGGAGTAATACACAAGGGTGAAGAGGCTGTACGAGTGCTGTTATTGCAGAATACTGCACGGCTATCAGCGAATCAGATTCAAGAACGAGACAGAACTGTATTGGATAGTTTGCTAACAGTTGTTGTAGTACATATACAATTACCAGAACACATTAATTCAATTTAACACACAATATTTAACGCACATACAATTTAACAGACTTTTTTTTCACTATAGGGTGGCCAGGAATGTTTTCAATGATACTCCTCCTACATGATGATGTCTAGGGTGGGGTGATTGATTGTAGTCTCGCCTAAGGTGACAAAAAGTTTATAAACGGCCCTGCTGTATGCACACTCATGTGTAAAAAACAAAGTATACACCACCATAAGAATATGATGCCAGTTTGTAGCACTTGCAGCCAGTTTTTACAGTCCTTGTGCTTGCGAAGCGACAGCTGATTTCAAACATATGTTTCATGTTGGCTCACTTCTGCTGTCGGGTTTATCTAAAGTGAAGATCTGTTCTCTCCCACGCCGTATTCCATTAACACTCTTTATTCTGCTTAGTTTAGCAACTGTGTAGGATGCCCAATTAACACTGTGATCTGGTTAACTTCTTGATTGATTAAATTCCTGTGAATATTTCTTTCCCCTCTCTCTCTCTCTCTCTCTCTCTCTCTCTCTGTAATTATAAACCACAGTCCCTTACAGCTCAAATTAATTTAGTTTGTTTTATGAAAAAAACTGCGGTATGCTTTCCACCTGGTTTCAAAATGTAAAACAAAGCATGCTGCATGGCCATTGATTCTCTGTCGGACAAAAAATGTGTCGGTTTGATAGCGCTGAATAGCCTCCAGCACATTTATATCAAGGAGCAAAGGTGCATGCTTTAGATTTTAGATTTCTTTATATGCAGTTCCAGCAGTTCTTGTAATACAAGCCGCTGTTTCTAATGGCCAATTTCTGACCTCGCTTTTCTACTGTACCACTAAACATTGCCTGTAGCTCGGATATTAAAGCAATGTCAAGATAATGGGTTTGATTAGGTTTAGGGGTTGAAATGCTGACTGTACATTTTTGGGGTGAACTATGACTCTAAAGCAGGGGTTCTCAACCTCTTTCACTTTGGGGCCCTATGCTTTCTCTGATCAATTTCTTTTTTATGATTATTTTTTTTCTTCAATAATTTAACAGAACCATCAGTTTACAAATTTTAACATCCTTTTAACACCCCCTTCTCCCTCCCCTCCCGAACAGCAGCAGTGACTGTAATTAGATGTTGCTATTATAAATCCAGTAGATACAGATAAATAATATAAACTCAATAAATCAAAAAACATCCATACAAAAAATAATAGTAAATAAAAATAGGTTACGGGCGCCACGGTGGCCGAGTGGTTAGCACATTCGCCTCACAGCAAGAAGGTCGCTGGTTCGATCCCTGGCTGGGCCAGTTGGCATTTCTGTGTGGAGTTTGCATGTTCTCCCCGTGGTTGCGTGGGTTTCCTCCGGGTGCTCCGGTTTCCCCCACAGTCCAAAGACATGCGGTACAGGTGAATTGGGTAAGCTAAATTGTCCGTAGTGTATGTGTGTGAATGACAATGTATGGATGTGTTTCCCAGAGATGGGTTGTGGCTGGAAGGGCATCCGCTGCGTAAAACAAATGCTGGATAAGTTGGCGGTTCATTCCGCTGTGGCGACCCCGGATTAATAAAGGGACTAAGCCGAAAAGAAAATGAATGAATGAATGAATGAAAAATTGGTTACAAAATTAAAATAACAATACAATAATATTGATACATAAATAAATCAAACAAGATAATTACACTTTTACCACGCATCTCACCACAGTGCACTTATTCATCCTCCAAAAATGCCAAATAATTTCCCCATCTTCTCTGATAAACATCTAATTGATCAAGTAGTCTTTATGTCATTTTTTCATATGCTGCCACCTTCCCCAATTCCGAAACCCATTCTTGAAATGATGGTGGACCTGCTGACCGCCATCCCCTCATAATGATTTGTCTTCCAATCATAATACTCATTTGAATCCATCTTTACATTAGATCCCAACACAAATGGGTCTATAATGATTTTATAATGATTTGATCAGTTGTAGTTTGAAATTTCCACTTTATTTTTTCTCCCCTAAGGACTTATTATGCGGCCTCTGTCGTCATCTTGTAACGAAACATCAACCATCTTTGCTCTGTTCAGTATGACAGGCTGATGTATATAATAAATAATGAATATCCAAAATTGTCACTGTCCTTATAAATAAACAGTTGCAATCTAAACAACTACATCCTAAAAAGCCTCAAAAGAACATTATGTTGGCATATATGTTAGGACAAAATGAAAAACAGCATTCAGAAACTTCCTGATTGTAACTGTGTACTTTAACCCAGAATTCCTGTATTTTAGAACAGGACCACAGGGCATGCATCAAGTCTCCTTCTTCGCTTTCACAAGCCTGAAGAGCCTGGATACGAGTCCAATAAAAACGATGCAAAATTTACTCTGATCAATTTCTGAAGGTCCACCTATCTGACATTTTCTCTAAAATTTTTGCATGAAATGCTCATTTAAACCTTTTTTTAAAAAAACGTACACAGATTCAAAGACAACCACAGGTTAACAGGGAGATTACAAAAGACCAGCTTCTGCTTTAAACTGGACTGACTGAATAGCTACTATTAAATATCTACTATTCAAAAATATACAGACAAATGTAAAATACAGTAAAACACCCCAAATCTGTTGAAATGCGTCAGTTTTGCATCAGTGGACAGTCACCTGTCCATTATAAAACACTCACAGGACATTAATTGGGACAACTATGCGGATTTATTAAATAGTGCACATTAAAGTACACAAAGAAAGTCTTTCACTTCACGCATAGTTTGTGAATGAAAAGACTCACGTGTACTAGTAGCAAAAACTATCATATTTTTGAGTTTTTAAGTAATCAATCAGAGAACTGGAGAAAGTGCATTTACTTTAATCATTTTAATATAGCATAATAATAATCAAATCCCAAAATTAATGTTGAATATATCTCATGACCCACCTGCAGTATCACTGAGGCCCACTAGTTGAGAATTCTTGCTTTAAAGGGATAGTTCACCCAAAAATGAACATTTCCTGATAACTTACTCACCTGAAGCTCATGAAAGATTGCTGATTGATCACAAATGACATATTATAAACTAAATTCTATTGGGTTACAATCGAGTTTTACACAAGGCATTTAATGTGAGGTCTAGCAAAATAAGCTAAAACCCTAGAATAACCTTAAAGGGATAGTTCACCCAAAACTGAATCATTTCCTGTTAATATACTTACCTAAAGCTCATTTGTAGGTGCCTTTTTTCTTCAGTAGAACATTAAAGAAGATTTTGAGTTGAATCTGTGGTCCTTGGTGATTCATATAATAATATAATATTATAATCATGTTCAATTTCTTACACTGACCGATCAATTAGCTTTTTTTAGTCCTCAGTAGCTGTGTTTAATTTTAATCTAAAATCCCTGTAACCATTAACTGCCATTATATAAATCACCAAGTACCAAAGATACAGCTTCTTTAATGTTCAACTGCAGAAAAAAGTCTCCTACATCTTAGATGACCTGTGGGTGAGTAAATTTAAAGGACATATTTTTAAGCTTATTTTGCTATACTTCTCGTTTACATGCCTTGTGAGGTGTAAAACACACTGCAACGCAGTGAGACGATAATTCCATCACAACCCAATATAAAACAGTGAGAAAAAAACTATTGAACACGTCACCATTTTTCTCAGAAAACCTATTGCTAAAGATGCTGTTTACTTGAAATTTTCCCTGGATGTTGTTAACAACCAAAGAAATCCATCTATGCAAAGAGAACAAATCTAATTAGTTTACAAATGAAGTTTTATCAAATAAAAGTGTAAATAAAATTGTAATAAAGTGTAAATAGAAGTGTAATAAAATAAAATCAAACAGGGAAAAGTATTGAACTCATGAAGAAAGGGAGGTGTAGAAAGGCATTGAAAGCCCAGACAGCAGCTAAAGTCTCTCATTGGTTCTTCAGCAACCCTCTTCCCTTCGTTAGTGTAAATGAATTTCAGTTGCTTCAGTCCAACATCTACATTAGCAGGAGGATGAAGATGAAACCAGGGTGGACATTTCAGCAAGACAATGACCCAAAACACAGCCAAGGAAGCTCTCAAACGCTTTCAGAGACAGAAAACCAAGCTGTAGAATGAACCGGCCAATCCCCTGACCTGAATCCAATAGAAACAACAAATGATAGATTAGATTTTATATATACGAGACCCACAAAACCATTAAGATTTTTGCACTCTGTTGAAGTCTGTGGAAAAAAAACGCACACCTGAGCAATTCATGTAACTTAATTCGTCTGTAAGCTGCCATCACCAACAAAGCCTTTTATATAAAGTATGGAATGCATTACAGTACTTCAGTACATTCTCCTCGTGTTATTCCATTGTTATTACACATAATTCGTTTTTCAAAAAAAAAAATTATTTGTTTTATTTTCATGTTTGTATTGTTTGGGATTTTATCAAACTCTGGTTCAATTCCATGTAAACAGCTCCTTTAAAAAAACATGACCTGTTCAATACGTATTTCCCCCACTGTACATTATTACTGATCCATCATTAACGCAGTGCATTGTGCGTGTTCGTCTGTGCAGGTTTGCTCCGGTCAGTGAGAACGCCCCGTTGGGAACGGTCGCTGGAGTCATCTTGGCAGCTGCTATAAACCAAACCATCGTCTACTCTATCATCGAAGGAAACGAAGGCGGTGAGTGCTAACCGGATTTGCATAATGTGTTTAGTGAATCAAGTGCTAAAACGATGCAGAAAGGGTACGCAATTAAACTGTCACTGGCAGCTCTCATACAAGACAGGCCAACGGGAGTATACTTCAAGCAGAGTATAGTTGATTCCTTCCTTAGAAACCTCAGGAAGGGAAACAAAAAAGACAAGATTGGAAATGTCAAGCTGGTCTATTATGAGCTGGATATTATTGCATTGTAATAAATTATAGTTTGTAATACATCAAGCAGAGGATAATGACAGAGTAGATGGTGTTTCTTATAGCTCTGTCAGCTGCGACTTATCAAAACTCCACTTGTTCGGAGGATTGTACTTTCTGAATGCACAGATCCAATATACTGATACACATTTTTTTCTCTCTTAACTGTTTAAAGGTTATATATGTAAGTTTT
This sequence comes from Danio albolineatus, assembly GCA_903798035.1. Lineage (NCBI taxonomy): Eukaryota > Metazoa > Chordata > Actinopteri > Cypriniformes > Danionidae > Danio > Danio albolineatus. The sequence continues at coordinate 1,422,299 of CAIGQQ010001014.1, forward strand.
TGACTCATCTAAAGCAATAAAACAGCATGATATATTTGCAGATGTTTGAGAAACATGCTAAGTAAACACATTTGTTTATCTGAAAAACAATGCTAAGTGAAGTTTAGTTATAAACTAATTTCGAGAGGAGCGCGTGCTTATGATTGACACGGCTGGCCCAGAGTCAAGCTAATGCAAAATCCACCAATCAGATGATTCCCAGCTGAGTATAAATAACCAAAGCATCTTACCTTTGTCATCTTCGTCTCGAAGAATCCCCCGATCCACCCCCTCTCCCCCCTTTTCCTCTATAGGGGAGCACGGTGGCCCAGTGGTTAGCACAGCGGGAATGCCTCTGGTTTGTGCCTCTACCCGGCCGGTGGACATTTCTGTGCGGAGTTCGTGTTCTCCCCGTGCTTGCATGGGTTTTCCCTGGGTCCTCCGGTTTCCTCCCACAGTTCGAAACATGACACATAAGTAAATTAACTTAAACAAATCAGCACTATACCCAAATTCCAACAGCAGCATACCTTCATAGCAATTTATAAGCAGCAGGAGGGCGGGGGGTTCTCGAGATCTACCTGAGGTCAAACTCCCTCTCGCCCTGCAGGGAGCCCCGGGCTCGAGGATCTTATGAGCTCAGGGCTCTCTCCCGGGACAGCATGCCAAAATAGCTTTATTACCAATCATCAGCTAAGTGTGAAATCTTGAAATGGCAGTCAGTCATATAATAACACAACTACTTAAACGGTAAGGCATTTTGGTATGACATTTACACACACATCAGCACATGATCTCTTATAACAAAATCACATGACCTTTTTTTTATGCACACACTGGAATTTATGTGTTTCCATCGCGTTTTATGCGTATCTTTTCCTATCGAATAAAAAGTTTATCCTACTCAGTTATGGTCATACATTTTTATGCGCATTTTCAAAATTAATGCGCATCATGGCGTTTCCATCAACCGTTTTTTTTATGCGCATGTCCAAAATGCGAATAAAAATAGGAGGATGGAAACGTAGCTAATGACACACATTTTATCCACACAGTGGCAAAAGTTGAATTATTTTTAAAAAATTGACCCTGCCACGCGTGTAAGGAACAGCTGATGGTGGCCATAGCAAAGGCAAACAGCAGAGGATCACGGGTTCAGAAACGCATTTAAATCCGTAAAGGAAGAAGCACGCGTCACATTTTTAACGTGGTTTTGGACGATATGTGAACAGCCCCATAAAGATTTAACCTGAGAGATAGAGTACAAGCACTAATCTATAATAGATATGTGATTACAAGCCGTGCGGGGATTAGGTATCGATTATATTTTGAACAAAAATTATGTTCCAGGATCAACATAGATAGTTAATCCAGGATCGCATCTTATTTGGCAAAACTGTCCCAAGCATATTTAATTAAATTAAGGGTTGGTACCAAACTCTTTGTTCAAACTACTTATTTAAAGTGAGCTGAAACAACAAAAGTCTTGAGTTTTTTTGTGACAACCTAATTGTTTTATGTTTAATTCAATTCAGTTTGTAAAAACTGAAAACAGCAGAGAATCACGAGTTTAGAAATGCATTTCAATCCGTAAAGGAAAAAGCACGCGTCACGTTTTTAACATGGTTTTGGACGCAATATGTAAACACGCCCCATACAGATTTAACCTGAGAGATACAGTATGATCACTAATCTATGATAGATACTTGATTACAAGCCATGCGGGGCAATTCTAACTTATAACTAGGGCCAGACGGAATCTGCGGACGTTTTTTGCTATTTCTGAGTATTTTGTTAAAAATCTGCGGATTCATGCGAAATGATTTTGGGAGTATCACAACGAAAACCTTAATATATATAATAAAAAGTAATACCTTTTTAACTTTTATTTAATGTTTACAATGCGAATCCAATTAGGTCCATCTTATTTGGTAAACAAAGCTAAAAGACAGAAAATTGTACTTTACAAATTGTGTTGTAAATAAATCATATGAATATTTTCAAATTAGTCAATATTATTACTGACATTAATTTGAAAACAGAATAAATATTAATGTACACATATTTACAGCAGTAAATAAACAGGATCAATGATGGGCAAAAAATCTGCGGAAATCTGTGGAATTCTGCGCGCGCAGATTGCGTGTGGCCCTACTTATAACACACGATTAAACGCATAATTTGCAAACTACACAAAACGAGGCAACAATTTTAATAACACCTACATGTTATGATCCAGAGGAAGAAGAAACTGGCCCATTTGAACTGTAAAAGTGACAATGTCCCTGTCCCTGCCCTCTGCTAGTGACTGAACGGAAAGCGCGTTTACATTTTACTGGAACTGGAACTACATATTTGGTGATGTACCATGTTGACGTCGATGCAATCAAGCAAAAGATCAGAACCCAACTCAATTCATTTATTCGACTCTGAGTCAACTATATTAGCTTTAAACACGGTGCACTTTCAGATTTAAACCTCAGCTGGATGTTTTTATTCACTTAGTGCTGTGTTACATCAAAAGCTCATTTTCAAAAAAAAACAATAATACGGGCTCTTTAATACTGAGAAAAAGCCCCAATCAGATGGGTGAGTGTCTGCAGCCAACCCTCCCATTCACACTGACATGGAGCAGCAGCGTTTTAGAACCACAACGGCCTCCAAAACGCTCCATTTCCAGGGCTCGAAAAGTCTGGGGTAGTGTGGACATAAAGCGTAACCAAACCTAAACTTAAGCGTTTTAAAAATAAAACATATACACTAATGTTATCGGCCTCATCCGGAACGGTGACGAGTCTGCATACAGACAGGAGGTGGAGCGGCTAGCTTTATGGTGCAGATACAACAATCTGGAGCTGAACATGCTCAAAACGGTGGAGATGATAGTGGACTTTAGGAGAAACCCTCCTGCACTCCCCCCGCTCACCATCATGAACAGCACTGTGGCTGCAGTGGAGTCATTAAGGTTCTTGGGCACCACCATCTCTCAGGATCTGAAGTGGGACACTCACATAGACTCTATTGCGAAGAAAGCCCAGCAGAGACTGTACTTCCTCCGTCAGCTGAGGAAGTTCAACCTGCCACAGGAGCTGCTCATGCAGTTCTACTCAGCTGTCATCCAGTCCGTCCTCTGCACTTTAATCACCGTCTGGTTCGCCTCAGCAGCCAAATCTGACCTCCGTAGACTACAGCGAATAGTCCGGACTGCTGAACGAATCACTGGCACTACCCTTCCTACACTTCAAGAACTGTACTCTTCCACAGTGAGTAAAAGGGCTCGCAAAATCACCCTGGACGCCTCGCACCCAGCACACTTCCGTCTGGCCGGCGCTACAGAGCACCGAGCACAAAAACAGCCAGACACAGGAAAAGTTTCTTTTCTGAGGCCACCTACCTCATGAACAGTTAATATTTTCCTATTGTGCAATAAACGTGCAGTTCGTTCTCATACGCACTTGTACACAACACCTTATAACAATATACGATACACTATTTCTCCTTACGCATTTGTACACAGCACCTTATAACAGTATACAATGCAATACTTCTTACGCATTTGTACACATAACCTGTATATTTATAACAAATCTGTACATACATTTCAACATCCAGATCTTTTGGACTGACTGCATATCTGTTTAATGTCTATCGTCTTCTTTTTTCATATTTATTTTGTGTTGTCACTTGTCACTTTATGTAAACCGGAAGCTTCTGTAGCCAAAGCAAATTCCTTGTGCACACTTGGCAATAAAACTGATTCTGATTCTGATATACGTGTAAACGGGGCCTGAGTCCATTACAAATCCAATAAAAGTTGTGGTCTAGTCTGAGCTGAAGTACCCCAACTCAAGTCATTACACCAATATTTGTGTCGTATGATTCTGCAGTAAACCAAACCATCGTCTACTCCATCATCAGAGGAAACGAAGGCGGTGAGTGCTAACCGGATTTGCATAATATAGTGAATCAAGTGCTAAAACGATGCAGAAAGGGCACACAAGTAAACTGGCAGCTCTCATACAAGCCAAGAGTATACTTCAAGCAGAGTATGGTTGATTCCTTCCTCCAAAACCTAAAAAAAAGAAGACAAGATTGCGGGAAATGTCACGCTGGTCTTTTATGAGCTGGATATTATTGCATTGTAATAAATTACAGTTTGTAAGACATCAAGCAGAGGATAATGACAGAGTAGATGGTGTTTCTTATGGCTCTGTCAGCTGCATCTTATCAAAAGCTCCACTAGAGAGAAGGTTTTGTTTGAAGGAATGTACTTCCTGTTGCCGTGTGTCAGGAAGAGGGAGGTGTGAGTGTGATTAAATCCTCTCTGTTCAGCTGAAATCACTTTTGAATACATCTGGCGCTGGTTTAAAGCGATGGGGAAATCGTTTCGGTACATTCTCATTAGACGGAAATCAAGAAGCGTAGATAGGTAATCAAAGGGCTGTTTTCATTAGAGCGAACTAGGGGGAAAAAAAACCGGGGAAGAATAAGGTAATCATTGCACCCTTCAAACCGCCTGGATCCAAGACGCTTAATGCGATGACATCACCCGAGATCACGGCTAATCCTTTATGAATGTTAATGAGGCTCGAGAGGTGGGTTGTGCACTCAGGACCTGGAATCCCAATATAGCTAAGTGCATTAGCGATACGGTGCAGCGGAAGCAGTTAAAGGATGACTTGTAAGACGGGCCAAGATTTGCTGCCATCCAATTCTTATTGCACCGTATGAGGAATGTCATATCATGGTAAAGATATGGGTAACAAAGTACTTTTTGTGTAAATGAAGTGGAACAAATGTGTGCATGTTGATGTAGTAAATAACCATGTGGTAATCTCTGTGTTGAGTAATCCAGTGAAGAAATACCTTAAATATTTAAAGAACCGTCTTTTTGTCTGTCTGTCTGTCTGTCTGTCTGTCTATCTGTCTGTATGTCTGTCTGTCTGTCTGTCTGTCTGTCTGTCTATCTATCTATCTATATCTGTATATGTCTATCTATCCATCTATTTATCCATCCATCCATCCATCCGTCTGTCTATCTAACTGTATATCTGTCCGTCCGTTCGTCTGTCTGTCTATCTATCAGTATATCTGTATATCTATCCATCCATCTATCCATCCATCCATCTATCTCTGCATATGTCTATCCATCCATCCATCCATCCATCCGTCTGTCTATCTATCTATCTATCTATCTATCTATCTATCTATCCATCCATCCATCCATCCATCCATCCATCCATCCATCCATCCATCCATCCATCCATCCATCCATCCATCCATCCATCCATCCATCCATCCATCCATCCATCCAT
>CAIGQQ010001014.1:1431279-1458583 GCA_903798035.1 Danio albolineatus
AGGCGCTGACTACGCCACTGCAAAAATGTTAATGTTGTTTGCTAAAAATTTATACATTTTAATATCAATTCATGGATGAAAACCCACATCGTTGACCTGAGACATACAGATGTTCTGCTATATTGCTTTAAATGGCAAAAAAATTGAAAATAATCTGTCTAAAATGTAGAAAATAATGTCTAAAAACTTTAATATTTGTAAAAAAAAATATTCAAAAAATGATTAAAAAATCACATTTTTGATTGTAGTCATAACGATATTTGTAAAAAATTACTGTTTCTTGAATTATAGGTTAATTTTAAGTACATTTATTCATTGTTTTATCACTGAGGCTCGTTTTCTTATTTATTTATTTGGTTAAATAAGTGACACTCAACAACAAACATGACATTATCATAGACAGTAAATATCACTTCTACCTACTTAGCAAGTTAATCAAATATTATAAATCTACTAGTATGATCATTAGGCAATTAAACAACAAAATACAATTATTAAATGTATTTTAAGCAATGAATATGAATAAATGAATCTATCTAATGAATATAAAAAGAAAACATATGCTTTTGTGGCTGCAGTGCGTCATCCAAAACCAAAGGGAAAAATAGATCTGAAATTACAGTTGCCTTAAAAAGGGCTCACAACAGGAGACCAGCTAGAATATTTTAAAAATACATGTGCTCTGATGTGTTAAATAGATTTTTAGACTTGATCTTTGAATACATCAGTCAAATTATTGAGAATGAAGAACATTCTGTGTGCATCTGCTTTTGACCCTGGAATATTTTACGTGGCTTAAAAGCTTGTACACAGGGTTTTTTTATTTATTTATTTATTTTTTCATTTATTTTAGAGTGAATAAAACACTTCCTTTTCAGTCTGCCAATGCTGAGTGATTCAATATAATAATAAAAAAATAGACCATAATAAATAGCTTCCTGTCATCTAGCGTTACCTGATGGCTTGTCCATTCATTGTGTTCGGGTGATTACGGAAAATCATTATATGAGAAAAGAATTGCTGATTAACCAGACTACACAGTGATGGATATTGATTTTTTTCCTCTCTCTCTCATTTAATATTCTGAGTATGCAAACCTAATGATAAAATCAAATGATTAGGTGTACAGTGTCCAGTCAGTCTGTCAGTTTAGTGCGTTTAATTGATTATTAAAAGCACGTTTAATAATTATATTTAGCTAAAGCTGCCAGGTCCTTGTTTTAAATAAGGCCTCCATGGGTTTCATGAATATTTAGATCGAGCAATCATACAAATGAGGTTTGCCAAATGATTCATATGCAAATTAATTTACTGTAATAAATGCAGTTCAATATCTGTTAAAAAATCTGTTGAAAAAAGTCTCCAAAAGAACAGAATTGAAAAGACGCTGAGCGAATGTGGCAAATAAAAGCCTTTAAAAGGTAGCTTTAGATGTTAATATATTGTTGTTTTATTGTAACTATTTTAAACGCTTGGTTTGTGTTTTTAGGAAACTCATTTGGTTATTTAATTGTTCTAGTTCATTATAGTTCTTGATCCATGATTGCGTGGGTTTCCTCCCGGTGCTCCGGTTTCCCCCACAAGTCCAAAGACATGTGCTATAGGTGAATTAGGTGAGCTAAATTGTTTGTAGTGTGTGTGTGTGAATGAGTGTGTATGGTGTTTCCCAGTGATGGGTTGCAGCTGGAAGGGGCGCTGTGTAAAACATATTCTGGATAAGTTGGCGGTTCATTCTGCTGTGGCAAACCCAGATTAATAAAGGGACTAAGCCGAAATGAAAATGAATGAATGAATGAATAGTTCTAAACCTGATTATAATTGAAGAGATGAAAAAATGAACATTTACTAACAGTTCACTCACCCTCATGTTATTCTAAACCTTTATGAGTTACGTTTTTCTGTTAAACACAAAGGAAGATATTCTGAAGACAACTGAAAGCTAATAACCAGTGACTTTCATAGCATTTGTTTTCTGTAAGTCAATGGTTACAGGTTTTCAGCTTTCTTCAAAATATCTTCTTTTCAGTTAAACCTCATAAAGGTTTTGAAACATGTACAGGAAGTTTGAGTAAATGATGACAGAATTTCTATGAAACTGTGAACTGTTGTTTTTTTTTTGTTGTTGTTGTTTTTTTCCCTGGGACATAGTAACAAGTTATTTAACCTTAAAACTGATGCAGAGAATGGCTTCTCATTCCTTAAGTAGTGCAAAACTTGCATATAACTAACTTTGAGGTTAGTAACTTTGTGAAATATATCATCATAATGGTGTTTTAGCAAAGTGGGACATATGTATGACTGTTAACATCTAAAAAAATGTGTTTTGGTGTTTCATGACCCTTTAAACAATGTCATAATTGCTTTTAAAATAACATAACTGAGCATATGACAGTAAATGACAATTGTCATAAGCATCCATAAAAATCAGTCACATTCATGAGGTGTCACGTACACGTTATAAAGGCTTCATGACAGTCTTATAAACACCTCTGTTAAGTAAAGTCTTGGTTTACTTCTGTTGTTGGGTTATTGGTTTGCATGTAAACCTTGTCAATGGGTTATTAGAGTAAGATAATTTGTTATATTTTGTGATTTGTTGGGTTATCGTTGGGTTCATATTGTGCGAGTTGTTGAGTTATCAGCATATTGTCGTGCATGTAATCATGCTCATTGTTGGCTGCCCTTCTCTTCAGTGGTGAGTGATGCTCTAGTGTCATGTTACGGCAATGCTTCAATGCTCTGCTCAGAGTGACTGTGCAGAAATGAGCAGAAGCTTCTGGAACCCCCTTGGCATGAGCGCTGAAGTCTGGCAGATGATAAATTGTGTTGTTGCTTTTATGCCCCCACAAAATATGACTCTGCCTTTTACTTTAAGAAGTGACAGATGATGGTGTTGAAGGACTGGATGAAGGAATGCTGTGCTCTATGTTCACCTTATTTTGCAGTGCAGAAATGAGCTGTTTTCTGCAATTGCGTTTGGACTTTTATTATGTTAGGATTTATTTGGTTTAATTATTATAGAAGTAGTTTTGTTTCTTTATTATTAAATTCAAAATATTTAGTTTTAGGGGAAAATTGAGTACATATTCATTCATTCATTCATTCATTCATTCATTCATTTTCTACCGCTTTTCCGGGGCCGGGTCGTGGGGCAGCAGTCTTAGGAGAGAACCTCAGACTTCCCTCTCCCCAGACACTTCCTCAAGCTCCTCCGGGGGGATCCCGAGGCGTTCCCAGTCCAGCCAAATGACATAGTCGCTCCAGCGTGTACTGGGTCTTCCCCGAGGCCTCCTCCCAGTGGGATATGCCTAGAACACCTCCCTAGGTTGGCGTCCATGAGGCATCCGAACCAGATGCCCGAGCCACCTCAGCTGACTTCTCTCGATGTGGAGGAGCAGCATCTCTACTCCGAGCTCCTCCCGGGTGTCAAAGCTCCTCAACCTATCCATAAGGGTGTGCCCTGCCACCCTGCGAAGGAAACTCATTTCGGCCGCTTGTATCTGTGATCTTGTTTTTTTGGTCATGACCCAAAGCTCATGACCATAGGTGAGAGTAGAAACGTAGACTGACCGGTAAATCGAAAGCTTTGCCTTTAGGCTCAGCTCCTTCTTTACCACAATGGACCGGTACATCGACCGCACTACTGCTGCCGCTCAAGGCTTAACATTAACTTTTTTGATCACCAGCCATTGTGGCTAGTAGTTTTCCAATTTTACTAGCCAATCGTCATTTTCACTAGCCACAATTTTGTTGTTGGGAAAATATATTTTCTATGCATAAATTTGACTTTAGCATGCTAAAATTACTGGATTTAGACTTTGTGTTATGTCCACATGCCTCCTCATTTGTTTCACTTTTATTTGTGTAAGATCTTGCTTAATGTGCATGAGCAAACGGGCTGTGGTTTCATAGTGTTGCATTGCAATTCGATTTTATTCACGGTCGGAATAATAGACAAAGTCAAATAGATCCAAATGCAAGTGATTTAATAACAATAATCAAGATAGACAAGTGAAGATCAACGATGCTTCCAGCACCGGGCACGAGAGACACGTAGACACAGCGTGCTCCCGTTTCCTGGTGCGCATGCTTTTTAAACAGACTGCATTTGACTGCATTGGTCAAGCTAAAAGACACCATGAAGACCCTTTATTCACTATTGTTTAAGATTTTCTAATCAAATTGATCACTGGTTGATCTTTTGCCAAATCTGTCACTGCTACATTTGTCAAGTTAAACAATTCAATCATGTTGCTGTAAGAATAAAAAAAGTAAAATAAAAACTAACACAAATATGAAAAATTATATATATTTATCAGCAACTATAACTTAAATTAGCTTATACTAACAGTTTAGTAATGCTTTGTCATTTTGATGAAATAAAATCACATATTGGTGTTTACAAAATGTATTAACAGTTATTAAATTTAATATTAATTAAAAGTGTAACCAGGCTTACTAGTGAATAGAAACAGATAGCCCAAAATGAAGTACAGATATATATCTCAAGCACTAAAAACATTAATATGATTTATAAAAAATATGTAAATATGTAAACATGTAGATTAAATATATTAATGTCATATATTTGATCATTGATAAACAATTGATATGTTTACTGTATGTCAAAAAAATAACTTGTTCAGACATGTCATCATTTTAACAAATAAAAAAATAAGGGATCATACAAATTTGGTTTGTTTTATTTGGGGTGGGGGGTTACTGAAATTGGGGTCAATTTCATGTCAACATCTCCATTAGAAATATACACTTATATGAGCTTAAAAAAATAAAGGGAACACATTTTTTAGCAGTATATACCGTGAAAAATCCTAACATCATTCGTTTCCCTCAGCTTAGTTATGTATTTATCAGGGGTCGCCACAGCAGAATGAACCGCCAACTATGCAACCGCATAGTACTGGGAAACACCCATACGCAATCACATTCACTCACACACACACACACAGACACGCACACAAAAATCATAGCATGTTCAATATTCATTTTACCCACTGTATAGATCAAAGATGCTCAAATTAGGGCCCACAGGCCACAGTTGGTCCATAGTAACCTTTTATTTGGCCCACCATCCCATCTGAGAGGAGTGGGACAATGACGGGGATGGTTTCGAGATTGTTCATTCAAATTGAATACAACCTCTTGTTTGTTTTTTATTATTATTAAAAGCTAACTAGAATGAAATGTTTTAATTAAATAGTGTAAATAATCAGATTTTGTTTAAATGTACATGAGACAATGCAGAATAAACAGTGGTGAGTAAATCAAGTCAAAGGCAGATTCTGCTTGACTAGTGTATTCAGCATTGAACTCCACTGTGTTATAAATCTGATTGGTTTTATTGCAATAAGTTATAGTTAATAAAGTTCTACTGCATTAGTTAATACGATTTAAAGTAATGTTTTATGTAATGTTTCATTTTGAAATATTATGAAATAAATAAGGAAATTACCCATGACAACTTTAATGTAAAATAGTTACATATTTATTTTTGGCTCAGGACTATAGATGAGCCAAAGATGAATAAACATACAGACAGACAGACAGATAGTTTTGTTTCATGAAAGGTGCCTGTATATAACCTATATTGTTTTTTTTATTTGTTATTGTTGTTGTCTCACTTCCATTTTAATGGTTATTTATTCTCGCAGGCAACACGGCAAAGGTCTTCATTGACGTGCGAGACGAGAACGATCATCCTCCTGTGTTCACTAAGCCCTTTTACCTCGGCGGGGTTGCAGAGGATGCCAAGACCTTCACCTCTGTTTTACAAGTCCAGGTAAAAAGTGTCTCTCCTCGCAGGATTATAACTACCCATGAGGCCCTAGACAGCACTCATACACCCACAAACATTCACCAACTGGTGCGTATTGCATCAGAATGGCTGGAACAGGCTAAATCGACAATTGTATTTTAATTGGTTGGTTGCTACACACACACGCACACGATAAGATGCCAGTGCAGCGTCAATTCACACATTTCAGAGGACAAAGCTGCACAGCAATGAATAATAATTCAGTTCTTCAGCACTTGAAGGAAATCAGCCATTTTCATAGTCATGGAAGATCCGGAAATAAGAGCGAGTTTTAAAATAGTCTTTTTCTGGGTTGAGAAAGTCATAGATAACAATCAAATCTTGATAGTTATAAAGTTAAGAAGTGTTACAAAGGTGAATTTATATGTTTTTAATAAATTATAGTGTAAAAAAAAGAAGACTTTTGCTGTTTGTTCAAACTGCTTATTTAAAGAGCCCATATGTTGGGTTGAGAAGGTAGGGAAAGTAACTGAAATAATTGACTTTGAAAAATTTGATCGATTATAGGCTCTCAATGTTGATTTCCATTATTTTTTCGATTAATTGACCAGCCCTATGTTTTCCCAAACCGTCTTCCAAGTAATTATTATTTTGTGATTTCCTCTTTTAAAATCGATCAGTTAAAACAGCTTCCAAATTGGCCTAAATGATTCTTTCGCGAATGAATCTGAATTGTAATGATTCCGTAAATGACTGCAATGAAGTTGGAAAAGCCATGGAAAATTCAAAGAGTTTGATTTTGCTGGCATGGAGTGCAATAGTTTTTTTTTTCCTGCTGGTTTGAGTGAGCAGAATATAAAAAAAGGACTCGACTTGGATAACTTTTTAATAAGTGTTTCACTGTTGAACATAACATGAAGCTATGCCAAAAAGGAAACTTGATCAATTTTAATAACAACATCTGCACCCTTTTTGTAATACCTCAAGCATTTAATGATCGTTTTGTTTTACGTGGTTCGACTATAGCTTCTGACATTTACTTTCTTGATTCCAATTTAAAACCCCCAGGATTCATTAGTGTCTTTGGTCTGTTGTTTATGTTTCTTCAGCAGCTTGTAATTGGTTTCTGTTTGTCTTTATTTTACTGTTGTTGTTGTTGTTGTTTCCTAAACAGTGAAACTTTTACTTGAGATATACAGGTTTAACTATACTTGTCAAGACTGTCATCTAAAAATCATTCCAGTTCAAGTCATGAATTGTTCATGCTAATTTAAAAACCAGCAAAACACTGCCTTCCTTGACTAGTGTTTTTCTTTATTGCATAAAGAATGTTTCTAAGATTAGGCTAAATTGATTCATCAGTGAATTAGTTTAAAATTACAAATAGTTTTCCCGTTCATACATTTCTCTAATAAAATCAAACAGACGAACTGAAACGTATACAGACAGTATGACAGTATAATAGTCACTGTTAGAAAATAACGCAAATTAGTCTTAATCCATATCATCTTCGTATAAGCTCTCCTCAGAAATATTCTCCTCATTGCTTAAAACAATCTCGTGCAAACCCCCTTCAGCAGAGTAAATCTTTTGACAATCCATTTTCTTTGTTTCCTTTTTGCAAACCAGCCGTTCTAACGTTAGCTTGAACTGTTAGCAGGGCCGGATTAACCAATGGGCATTATGGGCAGGGGCCCGTGCGCACTTGGGGCCCCTGCAAGTGGGAAAAAAGGCTGATTTTGGAGTGTCTATTTAGGTTATAGCCCACCACGTTACAATAAGCTTTTCGAGTGATTTCCATACAGCACTGTTTGATTGACAAAAACAAAACTAAAGAGCGCAATTGACAGCAACGTGAGTGGCGTAGCTCCTAAAGTGCATCGCAACATGTTTTGACGTGACCTATCACCAACCCGGTTAGAATCCAGTGTCTGATAAACTCATTTTTCATTTTTCCCCATTACATGTAAGATTTGAAATGCATTTATTTTTAATAGAAAGGAAATATGTTTGTTTAAAAATGAAAATAATGAAAATGTGACAAAGTCATAAGTGGCTCGTCGGTATTTAGTAAAGTTTAGCCTGTTTCATATGTGTATAAACAGCATCTAAATAGTGATTTTAAATGTTTTATAAATTATTATAGTAATAATAATAATTAATAGTTATTATTATTATTATTAATTATTTTTAATTAATAATCCACATGGTGTTAAATGTTAGGGAAATCTTAATATAACTAATTTGTTCTTACAATGAATACCCTTTAAATTATGTATTTTTCGTACTGCTTCAGTGAACTTAAGTATACTAAAAAACATTTACAAAGTGCTTTAAATGCTTTAAAAATAAGTAAAATCTTTGTAGATTATAAATATACGTACTATATATAATTTATTTTAAAAATGCATGCAATACATTATATATTCATTTTATTAAAAAATATTATGCTATTCTTTTTTTTATTATTCAACTATTGCGCTGCGTGTCTGGGTAGGGGGCCCTACACGACAATGTACCCAGGGGTCTTTGAGTTCTTAATCCGGACCTGGCTGTTAGCATAAAGCTAACCAGTGCACAAAGAGCGATAAACCAACAACGTGTGCAACAGATTTAATATATCGAAAGAATTATGCACCTATTGGCTAAATTCTCCATCGGTCAAACAAGTGGCTGACAGATATGCATATGCAGAACGCTAAAACACTTGACTGCTTTGTTTACATTTTAGTAGTTATAACTTTGACTTTTTATTCAGTTTGTGGCCTCATTTTATCTAACACTGTAAGCAATGACATTGTCTTGCTTTTTACTAAAAATATATATATTTTCATGTGTAAGTAACATACAAACAATATCTCTCAGGAAGAAACGGGACATAAAAATGATTAACCCTCTATAATTCAACACTATTGTGTGGTTGGACTACATCTGCTCTATGGGATGTTGTTCTTAGGACCCCTTTCAAAGTAAACAAACGCCAACTCCTGGACAGTCTCTGGTGCAACGTAACATTGGTAGATGGAGCGAGACATGATGTCCTAGATGTGCTCAATTAGACTGAGGTCTGGGATATGGGTGGGCCAGTCCATAGCATCAATGCCTTCGTTTTACACATTTATTAGAAGTTACGTTGTCTTGGTAATGTCAAATTGTCTTGAAAAAGATAAAGACCAGTTGTGATGTATTTGTTTTTGTCAAGTTTTCCTAACAAACAATGTCGTCTTTGCATTTAAACTGAGCAAATGACACTTAATGACAGTTGTCATGAGCATGCATAAAATATCATATATATTAAAAACAATTCTTCAAAACTATTGATGTGTTGAATTTAAACAAATAAATTAAAATTCATAATGTTCAACTTAATTTGTTTGTTTTAATTCAGCCCAAATAAATTGTTTACTACCACTTAAAAAAAATGAGTAAACTCAAGGAATCATCTTCGAATCCTTTTTTTAGTGTATCATGTCATTATTATGAAAGTTTTATGGCATACTAGTTGGTCTCTGTGCTGTTGGTTAAAGTAAGTTGGTGGTTTCTGTGTCTAGTTTTGATTGCTGGTTTTGAGCTGTAGAGCTTAAATCAGACCAGCCGGGCTCTGAAAGATTGGATCGTCTTGAGACAGCTCAATTAGATTGAGGTTTGGGATATGGGTGGGCCAGTCCATAGCATCAATGCCTTCATTTTGCACACTTTTTAGAAGTTATGTTGCCATTTATTAAAAGTTATGTTGTAAAAATAAATTGTTTACTACCACTTAACTTAAAAAAAATTGAGTAAACCCAAGGAATCATCTTCGAATCCTTTTTTTTTAGTGTATCATGTCATCATTATGAAGGTTTCATGGCAGTCTTATGAACACCCCTTCAAGTAAAGTGTTACCTTACTTAAATATTAAAGGGCACATACATGACCCCTTTTTTATATTTAATATAAGTCTTTTGTGTCAGCAGAATTTGTCTGTAAAGTTTCAGCTCAAAATACCCATCAGATTATTAATTATAGCTGCCTAAAGTCGTTCCATTACAACTTTATGCTGTTTTTTGCACTGGCCCTTTAAGAATAGTCCTCCCCGTCCACCGTTCCCATCAGCGTGCCTGAATTTCCGCCCTCGGCTGCGTCAGACAGAAAGACTTAACAGGAACAGATGTGAAAGAAGCAGATCTCACTACGTTTAAGAAATACAACAGTAAGAACTTTACCAAAGACTGTTTAATGTGTTTGTTAAGGAGTTGCAGCGACGAGTCACACACAATGTAGTTAGAGTTCGTTCACGCACGCACGTACGCGCGCGCGCACACACACACACACACACACACAGACAGCGCTCGCATTGAGCTTTGCACATTATACACGTTACTAGGGAGACATGTTAATACGCAGCTGTCAATCAATTCGGTGGGCGGGGGGGACCGCACTCCTACGTCAAGTTGCGGTCGATCTCAAAACCGTTCCAATTGGTCCACCGTTTTTATGCTGTTAAATTGAAAAAAAAGGACTGGGTGTGTTTATATCAGCCCCAAATGACCATCTATACACTATAACTACACATATGACTGTCCAAACAGCTTAAAAAGTAGATTTTTCATCAAAAGTGCCCTTTAAACAAAGGAATGACATTCAAATTCAAAGTAATCATTTTGGTGATCATAAATACTTTTTCGGATGTACCTGTTGATTACCACCTATTTAAAATGCAATTATAACAAAATACACTTTATATTTTGTATTTTAAATAGGTAACACCGTTACATGTATTTCGTTACTTCCCAGCCCTTAAAAGTCAAGTGAAATTAAAATTTAAAAAATGTAGATGTTAGGTTTGAATTAAGCATGTCTATTGTTTGCTAGTATGCTCCAAAACAGTGACAAAATTCACATTTAGAAGATATAAACCTGATCTAAACATCCAAAGCTTGCAGTTTGCCACTTTCACCTAAATGAATCAACGATTTTTTTAACATAAACTCATACAAATCTTCCGACCAATCAAATGCTCTGTATCTGACATACCCGGCCCACTTCAAGACGCTTCTCATTTGCTTTTCATTTGATGCACTTGAGCTCAACCTCTATCACCGGCAGAGCTATGAGAAAACCAAACACTATTGGCTGTTTTTTTTAAAGGGGAGGAGCTACTCTGTCCCACCCTCTCTTCATTTGTTAGTTGAGATTACGTCAAACATGGAATAAAAACGAATATTCCAAAGTACTTCACTGGACGTTTAAATACTATTTGGTCTCTGTGCTGTTGGTTAAAGTGAGTTGGTGGTTTCTGTGTCTAGTTTTGATTGCTGGTTTGGAGCTGGAGAGCTTAAATCGGACCAGCTGGGCTCTGAAAGATTGGATCGTCTTGAGACAGCTTGTAAAATGCCACGTCTGTGGAGACACACTGATACAGATCTCAACACAACTGTCAACAGCGCAGACGAGGGCAGCACATTCTCTGGGAAAGAAAACAAATCAAAGATCCTCATAAATCAGCCAGGGTTTCTCTTAGAGCACGGATTGTGTCTTTTGCAGCCCCTTTTCATCCGTCTGGCTCTGTATTATTTGGTTTTCTCTCTATATATCTCTGTCTCTACATGTACTTTTTGTGTCTCTTGTGACTTTGTCTTTTTGTGTTCTATAACTCTGTCTCTTTTTTAAGTCTTTATTTAAGTGTACCACACACCTGAAACCCACATACTTTGTGAACGAAAAATGCAGGATTCCGCACAATTCATTCATGTTGTCGAAGCATGATTAAGTTAACTTTTACAACTGTAAGTGGATTGAATATAAAACAATTAAGTTGTCCCAAAAAAATCTAAAGAATTGTTATTTTTAAGCTCATTTTTAAAAAGTACTTTATCACGATACTGGAATTTGGTGCCAATCGATATTAAAATTTTAAAAGCATCCATTTCCAGCTAATATTTGAGCAATGTTTACTGAGTGTAACCACATGTACAGGGACACTGGAGGGTTTTAAAGCTGCGATTCATTAGCGGATCGCTCGTATGTCAGCTTGTAGACAAACCAGCTGATCGGCGTGACTTTAAAACGCTCCAGTGTCCCTGTATCTGTGTTTACACTCAGTAAACAGCGGTGAGTTCGGTCAACTGATGACCTTCACGGCCAATCATAGTCATTTCTGTTGAGCACGTAAACACAATAGCTGTTTCTCAATTCCAAGAACGCAGAGAACGGACTTGTGTTCTTGTGGAGACCGGTCTTGCCAGGTAAAACATCAGGAGAACGAACTGGGGAGACCGCGAGGACAGAGAACGCGTCCTGTGAGAAATGAGATGCTGCGTTTTTCCTGATGGTCAAATGACCCTCATGCATCTTTAACCAAAAAATAATTTAAAAATTTCAGCATCCATACAACGATTTATTGTCCACCCCCCACCCCCTGTTTCACAGTATATGCATAAAGACTTTACAAATATACGCTGCACAACACAAATAACACAGATTTTAATACAAATTTCAACAAATATACACCCTTAATGTGTTTATGCCTTCATTAAGATGTTCATGCTAATGTTTACTTCCACCGTCTCATTTAGGGAAACTCCTGAGATAAATAAGTTATATCTCTGAACTTTAATAATAAATCTACATAAAATGCTGTGCTTCCCACCTCCAGTCGCAATGACTTCTGGGACTTCTAGAGCGAGTTTGGTGCTCAAGTCTGCATCGGTGCGTCCTTGTTATCAACAACACATCCTCCACACTTTTACACGTCCTCCGTTCTTGTGGTCTTGAGTATTGGAACTGAAATTCGGCGGATAATGATGACGTTAGGGCGCCACAGTGGCGTAGTGGTTAGCACGTTCGCCTCACAGCAAGAAGGTCCCTGGTTCGAGCCCCGGCTGGGTCAGTTGACATTTCTGTGTGGAGTTTGCATGTTCTCCCCGTGGTTGCGTGGGTTTCCTCCGGGTGCTCCGGTTTCCCCCACAAGTCTAAAGACATGTGGTATAGGTGAATTGGGTAGGCTAAATTGTCCGTATAGTGTATGAGTGTGAATGTGTGTGTGTGGATGTTTAAAAAAATATGTGTAAAAATATGCTGGATAAGTTGCCAGTTGATTCCGCTGTGGCGACCCCGGATTAATAAAGGGACTAAGCCGACATGAAAATGAATGAATGAATGATGACGTTACACGAGAACACGAGGATGCAAGACCACTGAAGAACGCATATTGCGAAACAGCCACCGGCAAATGCGCTCAACAGCGCTTAAATGTTAGCAGGAAATGGACGTTTTAAAAATTTCAGAATCGATTGGTATCGAATTCCAGTATCGTGACAACTCTACTTTGAATAAGCATCAACTTTTTTTTTATTGTAGCTAGCTTGGTTTTATACACTGGTTTAATTGCTCGTGTTACTGTGCCTACAGTATATTTACATTCAAAGCTTCTATTTTTTGTAGTTAAGCTTTGAAGGTCTGTTATCATATTTTCTGAAGTCATTCCACTCTAAAAAGCCATTCGTTTTAAACTCATTGCCTACAAATTATAAAGTAAATTAACAGTGCATAATTAGTTTTTGACTCTTCTAAAACACAAAATGCCATAATATGTTTGTAGATATTTAGGAAACATGCCAAGTGAACATTCTTGTTTATCTGAAAAACACTGCTGAGGTCAGTTATTTTGCTGTTGAAATGTGCTTCACGTGCCAGAATGGTTGTCTTCTGCCCACTGCCACTTTAGCCAATTATATTTCAGCACCCTGGGTTGCCTTCATGGAACACAGCATAAAATGCGACCTCCGTTGGACAGTAGCAGCCTCCGAAATGAGACGCAGATTCAGAGTTCCACATGAGGTGGTTATTAATTAGCAAGTAATATAAATATTATGGATGTAAATATTAGCTGAGCAGGTTACATTGTTACCCTGTGTCCTCACAACATGCTACGCGACCAGATTTGAAGTGATAAGCAATTTGTCATTTTGCACCAGACAAAACAGAATAGAAATTTAGATACATCCCATTCAGAAGCACAAAATAGTGCACTCACTGGACTCCAGCGAAATGATAAGGTTAACAATGTAATTAATACATATTAAACCTTGTTAACATTAATAAATATAAATGTAAAAGCACATGAGTAAAGCACATGAGGTTTACTTGAGGTGATCATTGTCAGTCCTGTTGTTCACCTGTTAGAAGTAGAAGCCGTTTTTAAAATAAAAAATTCAGGTGTTGGTTAGGACAAAAACTCTTGTTAGTAATTAGGCTTGATAATGAGGCACACTCACGTCAATCTGGCAACAAGCGCTTGCATTGGCTCAGAGGAGGAGCCAAGTGAAAATGTGGTTTAATTTAGAAGAGCTATATCATTGGGTGTCAAACTTGCATACTGCACCTTTAAGAGAACTTAACAGTTACTACCAAAGTTACTACAGAATTCTTTTGGTAAAATCAACTTGTCGTTTTTGAGGCAATGGGTTTACCCACTTTAAGTAATCACTTTTTACAGCATAGCTTACAATTGTCTACAAGGTTACTACACTAAAGTTTTTGTGTTCATTTTTCTGTTTTCACCCAGAAAAATGACAATTGCCTTCATTTACTCTCCCTTCACTTGATCAAAGCCTATTTGAGTTTCTTTCTTCTGTTGAAGACAAAATAAGTTATTTTACCCATTGACTTCCATCATATTTTTTTTCCTACTAAGGAAGTCGCAGCTACCAGCATTTTTCAAAATATCTTCTTCTGTGTTCAACAGAGCAAAATAGAAACTTACAACGGTTTAAAATTACATTAGGGACACTAAACGATGAGGTCATTTCCATTCATTTAAACTATCTCTTTAAGTGTCCATTTATTCAATTTTATTTCATTTTTTTTTCCAGTTCCAGACTGTCTGTTTACTGTATGAATCTAAAAATCTATATTTTAAATACACTAGGAAGCTAATTAATTTTAATATTTGCGCTTTATTGCACGTTTAATAGACTGTTTATTTTTACAGTGTTACCAAAGTTGTAGTACTTGCAATAATACTGCCTCAGCGCTGCAACCTGTCAAAGTTGCCTGTTTAATTATCTCAGTGTTACTCTAATCACACATGCGCTTCACCTCAGAAATCTTCACCCCCCGTTAAGTTCACGTTCGGGTTACAAGAACAGCGGCAGTGATGATCAGGAGGCCGATGTCCTGCGTTCTTTCACAGAGACCTTATTAGCCAGACCCCCCCTGAGTTAAGCCACGCAGCAGAAGTTCAGGGTTTTACAGGGTCACATTCACTACGAATCCAGATTACCACCATCAGTGTCTTCTGTTTACTCGTAGAAACGTCTGAAATGTCAGTGGGGAAAAAGCCAAGATATACCGCCTTGACATACAGTCACGCGTTTTGTCCATTTCTCGGGTGTCACAGGAATCACCTACTATGGATCTTTTTTTTTTCTTCTTTTTTTGATGTTCAGAGTTTGTAGATTAGACTGATTTACTTTGAAATCCTTCTTTAAATAGCAACGAGGAGGAAAAGGTGAGACAGTCGGAACCATTATTCGTTCTGCCAACCCTACACTATAAAAAATATCTGTAAATTGACAGTTTTCTTTATTATTTTGTGATTCATGTTTTTTTTCTCTCTCTCTTAATTATGCTTTTGGATTGCATTAAGGGACCTTGATCTTTCCTCCAAAAGCTTTTGATGCTAAAAAGTTTGTAAAAGTGACTTTTATTGACATTTTTATTAGTCTCAAGTGTTATAATAGGTGCGTCCCAATTCGAATACTCATGCACTATTCTGTGCCGTTTTGTAGCATAAATAGTGTAAGTGGTGAGTTCACAATGAAAACTTTAATCACCTGGATGAGGGCGCCATGGTGGCGTAGTGGGTAACACGTTCGCCTCACAGTAAGAAGGTCGCTGGTTCGATCCCCGGCTGAGTAAGTTGGCATTTCCTCCGGGTGCTCTGGTTTCCCCCACAAGTCCAAAGACATGCGCTAATTGGGTAAGCTAAATTGTCCATAGTGTATGTGTGTGAATGAGTGTGTATGGATGTTTCTCATTGATGGGTTGCAGCTGGAAGGGCATCCGCTGTGTAAAACAAATGCTGGATAAGTTGACGGTTCATTCCGCTGTGGCGACCCCAGATTAATAAAGGGACTGAGCCGAAAAGAAAATGAATTATTTGCAGCTATATTTACTGGTTTTGCTGTGAGTTTTTGCTAATTTTGCAGCACATTTTATGCCATTTCTTAATTTTTTTTTGCTGTGAAAAATTATATACATATATAGATACATACATACATACATACATACAAAAATATATACATACAACTTATGTGTCTGAGTTCAAACAGGCTTTGAATGTGCATTGTGATAACGTCACATGATGCGGATCACACAGCAGATACCACATTCTATCTACTGTATTTGAAAATCTTTGAAAACATTTGCTTTTTGCGATGGGGTGGCATGGTGGTGCAGTGGTTAATGCTGTCGCCTCACAGCAAGAAGATTGCTGGTTCGAATCGCAACAGGCAATAGTGTATGTGTGTGTTTGTTTGGGTGTTTCCCAATACTGGGTTGCTGCTAAAAGGGCATCCGCTTCGTAAAACATATGCTGGATAAGTTGGCGGTTCATACTGCTATGGTGACCTTAGATGAATAAAGGGACTAAGCTGAAAGAAAATTAATGAAATAGAATGAAACTCAGTGATCCTGAAGTCCTGAAGGGGCTGGAATTTGTGTACTGTAAATCAAAACTCAATTTGAACTTTAGATCTGTATAGCTTTGTGGCCTCTTTGCGTGTTTTTTTCTAAGGTGTATAATAGAAGTTGTGTAACAGTTTTCCATGCTGCAACTTCTTCATAACTGATTTTCTGATCAGATCATCAGACTAAATGCGCTCATCAGTGCCAAATGAAATTAGAAGGCAGCCATTAAGGTTATTATTATTTTATTTAGATTTTTTTTGTTTATGCCAAGCTGAGTTGCCAAGTCAGCTTATTATAAGTATCTTTAGGTTTTGCTTTTTGTTTGTTTTTTAATGGCTTGGGCTTATTTCCAGAATATAATTGAGTAATTGGAATATTTAGTAGTTGATATCCATATGTCAAAATATATGGCCTAAATATACAGCCGTTTTTTGTGCATGCTGTAGTTTTCCAATACATACCAATGCTAAAAGATATCATATATATTAAATATATGCTGCTCAAAACAGTACGATAACAGTTTTGAAAGAAAACACATTTGTTGACTTTTGTTTAGCATATGTGCATAGAGATTTGTTTTTACCCCTCTTGTGAAATTTTAATTATTTCCCAAGTGCTGTAAAATGTAGAACATTATTTATTCGATGTATTTTTTTTATTATTTTGTCTTTGTCATGATTTTATTATTATAAATTGCAATTTAAGAGTTTTAACTAGGTGATTAGGTCAATAGGCAAGCAAAATTAATTAGGCAATTCATTGGAAAAACTCTATTGTTCTACAGTCAATTAAAAATAAATATAATTCTTAAGGGGGGCTAATAATATTGACTTTAAAAGTCATTATAAAAATGTTACGGTGGAGTGACGATGACAACGGAGGCGAGGATCCAAGTGCAGATTTTAATGAAGTCAGTATAGCAGCGGTCATCAGGGGCAAACAGATATATACAGGCGATCAGAATTGTAGTCAAAAGCAGGTTTAAGGTCGATAAGGCTGGCGGCAGGCAAGGATAACAGATATCGAAGCTAAGATCAAAAACACAGAAAAACAGAAACAAAGAAAATGCGTTGTAAGGTCACTAAACAGATGAACAATACTCAGCAATGACTGAGCGTGTATGTGCTGCTTATGTAGTGTATGTAATCAGTCTCAGAGAGTCCTCCGGTGGTGTGTGTGCGCAATCAGTCATGATAAGGAACAGGAGTGTGTGTGTGCTACATGACTGGAAATGTAGTCCTTAAACATGGCTGATTTGTAGTTCACGGAAGTGTGTGTGTGTGTGTGTGAGCCAGCGATCTCCGACTGTGGAGATCGCTGGTGATCGTGACAAAAATTTTTAAAACTGCCTTAATTCCAGCCCAACCTAAAAAAAAGGATTTCTCTTAAAGAAAAATATGTTATAGGAAACCCTTTGCTGCAAAACAAATGCTTTTCTTACTTCCAAAGTTTTTCTTATTCCAATTAAGAAGCTTTTTCTAGACAAACAAAACATATAATCTTGATTTAAAGGGGTGGTCCAGAGTGTATTTTTAAGAGTGTATTGTTTATGTTTAAGATGCAAAACTGTGTGTGCTTATGCTTCACTAGTAGAAAATCACATACATTTTTCAGAAGAAGCTCTGTGGAAATAGCAGATTTTGGACGGCATTTTAGCTTTCACTGCTATAACATTAAATCACCTCTGTTCACGTCTCTTCACTGCGCTGGGCGTATGCACGTAACCTGAAGGGTTTATGACATCACTAACCTGGATGTATTTTTTTGTAGTCTCCAAACTAATTCAGTAAATTCCAATGTCTTCCTCAGCGTTGAACTTTAAGCATATTACATTTAGAGATGTTGTTTATGTTCACACAGCTACATTACACATCAACTAAAGTTTAAAATATGATATCGTAGTGCACCACCCCTTAAAAAAATATGTCAAAATGAATGTTTTCTTGGGCGCCACGGTGGCGTAGTGAGTAGCACGCTCGCCTCACAGCAAGAAATGTTGCTGGTTCGAGCCCCGGCTGGGTCAGTTGGCATTTCTGTGTGGAGTTGCATGTTCTCCCCGTGGTTGCGTAGGTTCCTCCGGGTGCTCCGGTTTCCCCCAAAAGTCCAAAGACATGTGGTATAGGTGAATTGGGTAGGCTAAATTGTCCGTAGTGTATGAGTGTGAATGAGTGTGTATGGGTGTTTCCCAGAGATGGGTTGCAGCTGGAAGGGCATCCGCTGCGTAAAACATATGCTGGATAAGTTGGCGGTTCATTCCACTGTGGCAACCCCAGATTAATAAAAGGACTAGGCTGACAAGAAAATGAATGAATGAATGAATGAATGAATGTTTTCTTGAGTTTTTTTTTCTTAAAAAAAGCTTTAAAAATAATCTTATGTCAAAACAAAAAAAAGATATGTTGCTTATCCCATAATTCCCCATAATTTGCTTATCCCTTATCCCATAATGATCCCATAATGTATTATAAAAAAAAAACTCACTAAATTTTGGTATATAATTTCCTTAAAATAGGACAATATTTTGTACTTCTCTAAAAATACTTCTTGATTTAATTTTGTTTTTTTTTAGATCTTTGGACTAAAAAGACAAAAATCAAAGTAAGAAAAGCAGTGTTTGGCTATTCTTTGCAGTATTGCTCTGTTAAACATCACTTGGGTTATATTTGAAAAAGAATTTAAAACATTTACAGAGGGCTGATTGGTTTGCCTTCAACATCCACACAATGCAAAACTGCTTAAAGATACCCACACGTCATAGAGGCACAATAAAAGAACACGCACCCATGAGAAAATAAAGTGCATGACGCACAATAATGAGTTATTAAGCGCGACAGCCAATGAAAAAAACTCATTGCTGCTCTCTTGCTGACTGATACAGATCTGTAGATTATGAACAGAGAGCACTTCTAAGACAGTGTGTCGTCTGCAATTCATCTCTTTTCAATGCTACACTGCTTGAACAGTCAAATGCATGCGAATTTATGTCCAACTAAACATCTTGACAAATATCCTCATAAACACTGTTGTCAAAGTCTAAAGTGAATGGAAACAGTTGAGATGCATTCAGATGCGCATCGTTCATTTGCATCTGTGCAGCTCTTAAAGTGACAGTAACACTGAGCTCCTGCTGCTCTCTGTATCTTTCAGTGTTAATGAAACAACAAAAGAAAAAAAGAAAATCACTTACTTAAGTCACTTTAGTAGCTTTCGTGATAATTTTTGCGAGTTTAATCCATGCGGTGACATTTCTGTAGCATTTAATTACTTAATTATGACCCTGAACTATAAAACCAAGTCTTATGGTGCATGGGAATATTTTTAGAAATAGCCAAAAATACATAGTGTGGGTCAAAATTAGCAGATCTTTCTTTTACGGCAAAAATCATTAGGATATTATGTAAAGATCATGTTTGATGAAGATATTTTGTACATTTGCTACTGTCAATATTTCAAAACTTATGGTGCTTTCACACTAGCACTTTTGGTCCACACCCAGATTCGTTTGACATCAGAGTATGGTTTGTTTAGCTAGTGTCAACGTGTCTTCTGAACTCGGGTGTGCACGTACGAATTGTACCCGAAAGAGGTGGTCTGAGGTGGTTCACGTGAACTCTGGTCTGGTTCTCTTCTGGTATGAGTACAGTCGTACCAAATAACGGAAGTGAACCGCCAATAGTACAGCAAACTATCGTTTCATAACGTTCATTCATTTGTGTGTCTGAATATCACGTACTGTACCTTTATGACAAGCGGGACTGGGCCAGGGCAAACACAGTGATAATGCCTGCTTGTCTGCTTCAAAAACAGCTTCTGCAGACATCACGTTATTTTCTGAACGTTTATGATATTTTTGCGGCAGAAGGATGCGAGTCGCTTTCTGTATGTCCAAAATCGAAATGCAGAACAACCGCGATGTGCGTATGTCTTTTCATTTTGGCACTTTGCTTTCGTGTCCATCACGCAAGCGTACCAGGGTTCAGAAGGAAAGAAGACAGTGTGAACATAAACCAACCGAGAAGGTGGCAAGGGGGGGTCAATCAAACTTGGTACAGTCCAGGCAATTAAACCAAATGTGAAAGCACCCTATATTTTGGATTAGTAGTGTGAATACAAGAACTTCCTTTAGACTACTTAAAAGTAGCTTTTCTTAATATTTTGATGGTTTTTGCACTCTCAGATTCCAGATTATAAATAATGTCCTATACAAACTATACATAACAGGAAAGCAAATTAATTTCAGCTTAAAAAAAAAAAATTACTGACTTTGTGGTACGAATTAAGGCAACACAGGCTCATTTTCAAAATGTACCCCCGTATACATTTCTGGAGACAACGAATTATGTAGCCAAAGCTATGTATGGCTACATTTCATCTTTAAAATTTACGAAATGAGATGGTATGACGCCGCCACCGGCTTCTGTTACTTTTCGCGCTAACAGCTGACTGCTTACCTCTGTGTGGACGGCTGTTACCAGCTTGCCCAGTAGCTTGTCACGTACGTCAGCAAATTTAAGACACAGAGAGGGCTTGACCGCGATGACGGGGTTCGAGTTCAGCAAAGAATGGTTCCAGAAAGCAGGTAAAACAAAAACAAAAAGAAAATAAACAAGTAAATAAATAAGTAAATAACAAGTAAATAACACAGTGAGAACGCAGTAAGATCGGAAAATGTGGTACAAATCAGACGGCCACGAGGGCTTTTCTTTTTCTCTATTGCTTTTGTAAACACTGCTGGTTGGGTTTATTGAAGCGGGGGTCAGGTCAATCAGTTGACAGTGGCTTCTGGTGGATTTACGCAAGAAGAGCAGGCACGAATGGCACTTGCGAGAGAAATTTGAGATCTGAAAAAGCAAATACAACAGCATCTGGTGTATTCGCGAAAACAAAAACTGCAAACAAACGTACCTCCTGGGATGTATTTCATGCTGTCCAGAAATGAATACAGGGTTACATATCAGTAATGAGCCTGGGTTGAATTAAGGATATGATTTATGCAGCTTTTCTCATGTGAATGTTGCTGTTTGTAAACCTGTGCCTGAAGAAAAGAATTAGTATCTTTATTACATTTGTCATTTTCATTTTATTTTAATAACAAATATACAATTATTGTGATATATCAATACATTTAAATAAAATTACTCATATTGTGAACAAGTATTTATTCCCACTATTAACTCTTTGCTTATTACTTAATAATAAGATGTTAATAAGATTTTGGCTGTTTATTAGTACTTATAAAGTAACAACTTATTTTAGATCCCAAATCCTTCCCAACATTAAACACAATTGCTCCCTTAATAACTGTTACTAAGCAGAAAATTGGTAGTTAACTGAGCTAAAAGTCTTAGTTAATGGTCTGTTGATAGCAAGAATAGTATCGTAAAGGAACACTCTTCTTAAAATGGCTAATTTTACAGCTCCCTTTGTGTTAAACAGTTAAATTTGACCATTTTTGAATGCATTTAGCTAATCTACAGGCAGGAGCACTTTTAGCTTAGCTTAGCACAGATCATTAAGTCAGATTAGACCATTAGCATCTCGCAAAAAAAATTACCACAGCATTTTAATACTTTTTTCTATATAAAACTTGACTCTTCTGTCGTTAAAACTAATAAAATGTCTCAAATGGAAACATGTGTCCCCTCCATCATTAGAACACTGGATTAAAGAGGTCCTACAATGCATTTATCTTGAGAAACCGAGACATAAAGGATCACTGAACTCCTTTAACAAAACATGGAGTCCCATACTGTCTGTCATTGAGAACCTTAACATTTCAGGACCTGCTGACTAGAATTTCAAAAGAGAGAGAGAGCGACTTTTAGTATTTACTTTACATTTTCTTCTTATATATTTGCCCATATATTTATTATATTCTTTTTTATTTATTTATTATTTTATTTGTTTATTTATTTTATTTATTTATTTTTATTTTTTCAATTTGTCTATTATTTATCTGTATCTTGATTAATTTTTGCGCACTTATTGAAGGCCTCAGAAGATTGGGAGGGGTGGGAGATGGGAGGGATGGTGAATAGAAGGGGGTAGAAAAGTGTAAGTTTTCTAGTGTTTTCTTGCTTTTGTTGCTATATATATTTGATGTCATGTCTTTGCTGATAGGACTTGTATTTTTCATATACATCTGTATATGAAACAAGTTTGTATATTATCTAGAAAAAATGCAATAAAAATATTGAAATTAAAAATAATAAAATGTTGCTATTTTCTAGACTGATACGGCTAGTAACTATACTTTCATTCCTGCACTGCAATATATTCCAGTATATATTATGCCTGTTGCAGCATGGTATACTACAGCAAAATTCCTTGATTATTACTATAATGAGAGTATACTTAGTCAATTTTGGAACTTTGATATTTTCCGTCGCTCTTATTACATGAGTTTTTTTTTTTTTGTGAGATGCTAATGGTCCAATCTGATTCAATGATCTATGCTAAGCTAAGCTAAAAGCGCCCCCACCAGAGATCTGAATGGATTCAAAAATGGTAAAACTGTTTTAACACTTAGGTAGTATGTGAGTTGTATTTTATTTTATTATTTTTTCAGTAAGAGTTTGACGAGTCAATTGAGGGATACAGTAACTGTGTCTACATATACAAAAAATCAACACAGTAGGCTACATTATATACTGGTATTTGCTCAGCATAGACCATATGTACTGTGAATGAACACACTGTATATGATGAGCAAATATCAGTCTGGGATGCATCTAAAAACCTGATGCTAACCTTTAGATGGTTATGTTGATATCTTTTCAATGCGAATTGTCACTGTTTTTGAAGCCCACCAGCTTATAGATATGCTACATACTTATACTAAAGTCTAAAAACCCTTTTCTTTAATTTCACCTGACCTTTAACCATAATAATCCTCAGAATGCATGATTATCTTATGCACATATATGCAGATACTTCTCTATGCACATATGCTGTATCTATTTCAAGCTCAATGTTTGGTCCTCAACATTTCTAAAACCCTCTGCAAAGCCATATGGCGGCAATCAAAGTGTTCTCCACGCTCAGGCTCACTAAATAACCAATTAAATGACAGACCTTTTGTTTGCGAGGGGCTTTTAATGCGCACTTACTGTATTTATTGTAACGGGTCTCCCAGGCATATTGGAAAAAGTCTCTCATTTGTGTTAATGACTCTGCCTGGTCCGGGGCACCCTGCTGTCCGTGAAGCCGCCAGTTTCCCTCTCTTGTAAAAAGCCATTATTAATCATTGTCACCGCAGTGGAGTGCTGTAACGTTCAGCCCAAGTGACGCTGTTAATCGGGGCTTGGAGCTCCTCCTATGGGCCGAAAGGTGTAACGGCAGGCGACGGCAGAGGTTGAGCGGCTCTTGTGTTGTAGGTGATAAGTAGCTTGTGGCTATTCTTCTCCTGACACGTCTGTGCTCTATTGTTTCTGACAGGCTCTGGATAAGGACACAGGGAATTACAGCGCCATGCTGTATAGGCTGATTATCCCTCCAACCACTGACGGCAAAGACGGCTTTGTTATTGAGCCCTTCACTGGGGTAATTAAGACAGCCATCATGTACAGGAACATGCGGCGCTCCTACTTCAAGTTTGACGTGGTGGCGACGGATAACTACGGCGAGGGACTCAGCAGCAGCGCTCAAGTGGTGGTACGTATATATGTGAAGCATAAACCTGAGCCAATTTGTGTAGATCCCCAGTCAAAAGTCAGACTTGAATAAAGGATGTTTGACACTTGTTCAAACTACTTATTTAAAATGAGCTGAATCAACACAGTGGAAGAACTTAATTGTTTTATGTTCAGTATGTTCAAATTTGTAAAAACAATTAACCTTACTTGTAGCGTAAATCAACTGTGTGGAAACCAGCATTGTTTTTAGTCAGACTTGAGCACTCAAAACAGTTATGTTTGCTGCTTGTTCAAACTACTTATTTAAAATGAGCTCAAAGCGATTCCTGAGTTTTTATGGGAAAGCTAAATTGTTTTAGGTAGGGATGTCACTATAATATGAAGTAGCCGCTAAGAAGGAAGTGCGGATCCAAACGCAGGTTTATTAAACAGAACAATCAGGCAAACAACGATCAACACAGGAGCAAACAGATGTGTACGGGCAGATCCAAAGTTGTGGTCATAAAACAGGCAGATGGTCAAAAGGCAGGAAGCAGACAACATAAAACAAACAAAACAAAGCGAAGGTCAAACACGAAAGGCTAGGCAAGGAAAATGCATCGTAATGTTCACTATTCAGTATAAATGCCCGTGCACACCGAGACGTTTTTTTGCTCGCGTTTTCTGTCGACGTTTAACGCCTCGTGACTAAATAAAGGGCATCAATGTGACTGTGCACACCAGCGCGCAAAACGGCAGGCTCGTTTTTTGTTTTGACGCAGCGCTTTAAAACCTTCTCCACCAATTAGATTGCCACTTTTGTTCACGTGTACGGAACCGCTGAAGTTACAGTAAACACCCCTTGGAGGCGCTCAAGCGCAAAACTGTCAATGCGAGCGCACCTTGAAGAAGATGCCCAGAGGCGATATGAACGTGGAGCTGCTTATTGCACTGGTGAACAAAAATCATTTCTTCATCGCTAGAGCTGCTACTTGAACCATCCAATCACTAACAACAAGCGTGTCAACTTTCTCTTTTCGTCTTCTGTGTAACAAGCGGGTGTCAGAAGCTTGGCGCTACCCTGTGTGCCATCTAACTTCAAGGAGTGATTTTGCATACTCTTCTGCTCGACGTCAGAGAAATCGCTTGGGCTTCTCGAAAAACGTCTCGAAAAACACTGACGCTAAATGCAAACGAAAAGCGTCCTGGTGTGTACGAGCCTTAACATGACGCAACTGTGTGTGTGTGCTGTCTTTATAGTCCTTGTAATCTTTATAGTCTTTGAGCAGCTTCCAGCTGTGTGAGTGTAATCAATCATGACTTGGAGCAGGTGTGTGTGTTTGATGCATGATTGGAACTTGTAGTCCATGTAATGGCGGATTTGTAGTTCTAAGCGATCTACTTGTTTATCAGCGATCTGCAGCTGTTCAGTTGCTCGTGATCTTAACTTAATCCTTATCCACGAAAGAGAGAAAGTGAAAGTAAAGGCCGATTGGAGGATGCTCATTCTTTATGTTCACACTGCAGATGGTCTGTTTAACTGTTTTCTCGCTTGTGAAACGTTCAGTTTTTCCACTTACAAAGTCCGCCATATAAACGGCAAATGTGCCATGGCACGGCGCAATTGACTCTTAAAGGGAATGGGAGGTGAGAGTCTATTCTCAAAACACACCCAGAACTCATTAAGAGAATCAGCACAACCCTGTTAGACCATGCCCCGTAGTGCAGAGCATATTTATCCATCCTTAAAATAGCAAAAGTGGATTTGGACAGACCCTTAATGCTTTTGCGCCCTGCGCTTTAGACTTTGCGCCTAGATCCTTAAAATAGAGCCCACAGAATGTAAAGTCTTGACTTTCATTTACACTGGTACAGTTAAAGCCACTCAGAACCTCATTTTGTTTAGTATTTGGATTAAAAAAAAGACTTTTGACAAAAATGTGTTTCTATTTACCACATATTTTCCTCAAAAGTAATACTAGAATAATTTATGGAGTCATAAAGAACCCAGACCATTAAGTGGCATCGGAATTGGGATGAGGAGCAATTCTGCTGTTGCAATAAGGACAGAAATTACACACTTCACCTTTAAATGCACAATCCCGAGCCAGTTTGAGGAGATTGATTAAAGTTTAAAGCAGTAACCTGTCCTGAGGTGCAATCCATCATATGGTTTTACAGCAGGGGCAGCTCCGTTAGCTGATTTTGATTAGAAAAATACAGTCCCCGTAAGCTTTCTTGAAGAACGTCCAAAGTGTAATGCAGAAGAGGCATTGATCTTGTGTTTTTTGTTTTTTTGGTGGGCTTAGGGGCTCCAGAAGTATTATAAATCTCTCAGTGACATGCAACATCTTGAACCAGTGCGTGGTATTATAAGTTAAATAAATATATAGAAGTAAGGTGTCTTGTTAATGCCAATTAAGTTACACTTAATGTATGAAATTCAAACTAAATGGCGTCTGCAATACGCAATAAAGTAGTCCTAAGTCCTAACTACAACATGTGAAAAAAGCTTAGAATTGAATGCAAGTATTTGTTTGTGAAAGACACACGTATTGTTAAAGGATGTTTTGACAATTTTACTAGAGAACAAGAAAAACAAAGATGTAAAAATGTATAAAAAAATGTTTTGCCCTTTAACCCCCATGGCAGTGCACAGATTATATACTGTATTAGATTATATACTGTATACATATGGAACATTCTACCAGAAAAGTACATTTTCACTTATAAAAATGTGACAGGGCCTGGGATTAAAGCTTGTCCTCCTCACAAGAATCATACAAAGACAAGCATAAAATCATACAATTCAATGATAGAACGCATCCTTGGTCACTGTCAGCTTAACTGTCAGCTTTTTTAATGTCATAGCCTTAAAGGTTTATTAAATGCATTTTATGTTAAATTTCATGCAAATGTGACAGGAGTGACAGAAACATGGGGACAATTGTAAAATAGTATTTATTTGTAAAATTTATTCCTATTTTCATGTTTTTAATGAATGGTAACAACTTGCTATTTCTGAAGTTTTGGATTTTCTAGATAACAGTTTTTAGCAAAGCAAAACTATTAAAGCTGTATGTTCAGTTAGGCTGAGGACAAGAACAATGACAGGGTTTGTAGATTTGAAAAAAGTGTTTTAATAATGAAAACAAATCTGAGAACCAAATGAATGACTTATTCCTTTACAGAACAACTCACAGAAAACAGTCCATTAAAAAAAAAAAGGGGGGGGGGGGGG